>JAVXUL010128851.1:0-15979 GCA_035590515.1 Trichilia minutiflora
ATATAATAGTTAAACATTATATTGAATTATTAACAATATTTTATAATATTCATTTATATAATATTAAATGGGGTTATAGCAAATATTATATTTTTAATAATATTTATTCTACCTCTAATATTTTATATTTTATAAATATTAAATTAAAAAATTATATCTACTTTTTGAATTACTTAATTTTTTTAAAATTTTTAACCTTTTATTATTTTTATTATATTATAACATTTTAATTTTACTTTTACTATATTAAATATTTCTTAATAATTTTATATTTCAATTCATTAATTGTTTTTTTATATTTTATTAATTTTTAAAGATTTCTACAACAAAATTAACTTAGAGGGTAATTTTTTAAATTAAGTCATTACAATTTTTTGCAATTTTAAAAAAATATTTTTATTTTTTAAAAATATCGATACACGTGGCGCTCTCTGGGAGCACCATGTGTACACTCGATGGCGCGGTCTGGCGCCCGCTGGATCGCGCCATCGAGCTTCTTCCCCCATTTCTCACCAAATTTCTTCTGATTTTCACGTTTTACAGTAAAAAAATTTCCCCCACAAGCCAGAAATAACAAAAAAAATCAAATGTTACATACCTTGACAAGAGAATATAGTAGATCTGATAATTTGTGGTGTGATTTTTAATGGATTTGGTCGCCTGAGGTGAGAGATTTTTGTTGAGTGAAATGAATTAAAAAATTAGGGTTAGGGTTAAAATGAAATAAAAGGTAATTTTATAATTTTAATTTTAAATTTAAGGATAATTTTGTTATTAAACAGTATATCATTTTTAAATAAAAATTATTTTTATACATATTTTTTTAATTTGGATTATAAACCGTGGTTATTTTCTATTAATTCCCTAAATTTATTCATAATAGAATTTTGTTATGTGAACATGAACATTTTTCTTCTGTTCCATTGACTCTAATTTGAGTTTGACTTCGAGTGATGTAGATTGTCGTTAAGAAGCTTCTCTATCCTGTAAGGATGCAAAAAACCTAAACCGTTTTGTCTGAATCTATCAATGGCGAAGAAGCGAAAATCTGTTTGCAAAAAAGAATCAAAACCCGAACCCAACATTCAAAGGTCATTGTTATCATCTTCCGACGACGATGAAGAAGAATCAGATTACGAAATTGAAGTAGAAGAGGAAGAAGAAACCGAATCTTCAGAATCATCTTCATCGGAAGAACAAAATGAAGACTTGAAGCTGGAGAATATTAAGAAACTTCTCGAACCATTTAGCAAGGACCAACTGGTTACAA
Organism: Trichilia minutiflora; assembly: GCA_035590515.1. Taxonomy (NCBI): domain Eukaryota; kingdom Viridiplantae; phylum Streptophyta; class Magnoliopsida; order Sapindales; family Meliaceae; genus Trichilia; species Trichilia minutiflora. The sequence goes on from JAVXUL010128851.1 coordinate 1,271, forward strand.
TTTTGAAGGAAGCTGCTCAATCTAGTCCTTCAATCATCGCCGGAATCATCTCCGCCGCTGAGTCGGTTCCTGTTCATCGAAAGATTTTTGTCCATGGACTTGGATGGGATTGTACGAATGAAACCCTAATCGCTGCTTTGAAACCCTTTGGCGTCATAGAGGAATGCAATGTCGTAACGGATAAAACCACCGGCCGGTCTAAGGGTTACGGGTTCGTCCTCTTCAAGACTCGAAGGGCGGCTCGCAAGGTCCTGAAACAGCCTCAGAAGAAAATCGGAAATCGAGTTGTGGCTTGTCAGCTGGCTTCTACGGGGCCGGTTCAGAATCCGAATCAGAACCCTAACCAGAACCAGCAGGGTTCCGATGTGAGTGCTCGGAAGTTGTATGTAGCGAATGTAGGACCTCAGATTAGCCCAGAGAAGCTGAGGACTTTTTTCGCGAAGTTTGGGGAGATTGAGGATGGACCTTTGGGGTTTGATAAAATGACAGGAAAATTCAGGGGAATTGCGATAATTATATACAAGACAATAGAGGGAATTAAGAAGGCTTTAGAGGAGCCTTTCAAAGTTTTTGATGGCATCAAGTTACAGTGCTCGATTGCAGTTGAAGGCCGCGGTTCTAATAATAATAATAATAATAAGTCTGCAATGGAACAGACTCCTGTGGGACAGATGGCTGTTGATACGGGAGCAAATGCAATGGTAATGCCAGGTTTAGCATTGAGTTTAAATCCTGGTGCATTTTTGTTTGGTCAGAATCCAGCTGCTTTGGGGTTTTTGAATCCAATGTTGGGTGTGGGAGCTGGTCCTTACGCTGCTACTGGGGTTTCTCAGCCTGTGAACAGTATTGGAAATGCGGCTGTTCCTGTGGGATTGAATCCGGGGTTTAATGAGCAACCGGGCGTTAGTAGTGTAAATCCAAATGTTATGGGTAGTTATGGTTCTCCGGTACCTATGCAAGGACTGGGAGCTTATCCAAGTTACCAATTGGGTCAGCCTCCTGCATCGTCAACAGGAGCAGCAACAGCTAGACCTCAAACTGGTGTGGGACGGAATTTTGGCCGCTAGGTAGGACATTTATTAAGAAATTTGTATTTTTTAATCTGATTAGTTTGAGATTTATTCAATTGTTGAAATTGTGTTGTTAAAGAAAACAAGACACGGTATGAAGAAACTTGATATTCAACAAGTTAATCTTTACTTCATGTTCCTCTGAGTAGCATATATGCATTGTCTACCACATCAAAGAACTCTTGTGTCATTAAGGACATGTTTGTTTTGCTTGAGTGATGAAGTTATTTGAATATACATTTTGGTGCTTTTGTAATAGATTGCTTTCTTAGCTTCCTGAGGTGTTGAATGTAAGAGTAATACAATTAAATAGAAGCTAAGATTTTAATTGTTCAGAGTAAAGATAAAAAAGTATCTCAAAACTCAATAGTAATTGACATGCATAATTAGGATATAAGATGATTTTATGCATTTTGTTGCTTTTGTAATAGATTGCTTTCTTAGCTTCCTGAGGTGCTGAATGTAAGAGTAATACAATTAAATAGGAGCTAAGATTTTATCAAGATGCAGATTGAAATTATGTTAAACGTACAAGTGAAAGTTACAAAAATAACTGACAAACATTCCACCGAGTTCAAGAACCTTAAACATACATAACATATTAGAGAAGTTATCTTATCTTATTATTTATAGAAAATGACATTAATTGTTGAGAGTAAAGATAAAAAGAGTATCCCAAAACTCGATAGTAACTGCCATGCATTATTAGGATATAAGACAATTTTATGCTATAAAAATTCAATTGCCTCTCTGAAAATCTATCACTCAAAAATTGTTGCAGTCCCCTTTTAACCAATTTACATGAGAAGACCAAAACTTCTCCATAAGACTCAAGCATTTTGCCCTCATGAGAAAACCAATAAGTACTTAAAGAAGGTTCCATTGACAGTAATTTGAATTCCCTGAACATAATGCTGCACCACCAAATCAATTGGACAGTTAAGAAAGGTCTAAACTTCCTGAATCCTTATTATATACAACAAGGAAATAAGCAAGTAATAGGTCCTTTTTCGTACATTCTATCACAAGTATGAATCCAACCATGTTGTATAGACCAGGAGAAAGCCTGGATTAAAGCCTGGAGTTTGCTAGTTTTTTCTGTTCTCTCAATCATCTCTGCTTGAGCAAAAGAAGGACAATATGATTCTTAGTTCAGAATGACAATTACTCTAAACAGTTGCTGATTTAATTTATTTGAGTTGCCCTATAATAAAAACAAAAGAAATGATGAGTAATTTAGGTTGTCACACTTGGAAGACACCATGAAACTCAATGGTACGTTATCTGTAGATAGATGGTTATACCAATGTTTGTCAGCTAATAAACAGTATGAAATATATAGACCGAAGCTTAGCTTTTGGCAGTTAATTGTCACTAGTGGTTCAAGACTAAAGGATGAGGCCCTTTGCCTTTGGCTCCCTCCAAGTAATCCAGGGTGCTTCATAGTTGTGATACATGTGAAAATCGTTGCAAGTTGGATTAGTTGTGATACATGTGAAAATCGTCGCAAGTTGGATAAGAAACTAAAATAGGCTGTAAAATATTTTCTGATGGGTACTAGTTGTAGTTGTTGAATACGGGGAAACCGCCCAAACTTCTGGGAGAATATAATTAGGCCAAATGAGTTAACATATTCATGGATTTGAACACCACTTCCAACTCAAAACCTTAATGTATTGGGTCTATGGGTCCATTCCACTTATATATTACTCATTTGCCTTGTAACTTTTCAATGTGGGACTTTTTCACTTCACACACTCATACTTGATAACCTAACAATCTCTCCCTCAAGTGTGAGTCTCTTTCACATTGGTTTGGACTTTATTTGCTCCCCTTTAAACGGAAGTTTTTCTTTCTTTTTATTCGAATATTACGGTATTTTCAAGAGCCCATACTCCTACCAAGCCTGGCCTGTATATCCCGGAATCTGCGCCTGCCAATGCTCCACTCAGAGTCACGTGAGAGACGAATGTGCTCTTTTTTATCTAGGAACTGCGCCTTATAACTCCACCTTGGACTAGCCCACTCTCCTTGGGCCATCCTCCTTGAGCCGTTTTTCTTGGAAATCCATAGCTTTCATACTACTTGTTGAATCCGGGGAAGCCTGCCCAAAATTTGGGGAGAATATGCTCTATTTGTTGAATCTGGGGAAGCCCGTCCAAAATTCAGGGAGAATATGCTTAGGCCAAATGAAGTTAATATATTCATGAACTTGGACACTACTTCTAACCCAAAACCTTAAGGTATTGGGTCTATGGGTCCATTTACTTATATATTACTCATTTGCCTTGTAATTTTTCAATGTAGGACTTTTTCACTTCACATACTCACACTTGATATCCTAATACTAGTTATTATGATTTTAGTTACCAGAACTACGCTAACTTGAATGAGAATTGATTCTTCAGTTCATTTGTTAACGTATTGGGACATTTGATTAGACTGGTAACCTTTTTATTTCTATCGGCACCTTTTTATTTCTAATTTAATATTTTATTAAATTTTTTAAAAATTATTTAATTTGTTATTTATTATAATTAAATCTGGCAGATTATATCACTGAACATAGTTTAGTTTAATCCCCTTTTGTGCATCCAAATCAATGAAGTCGATTACATAGAGGGGTTTCTCCATCAAAATTAAGGATATCCATTACATGGAGGGATTGTTGTGGGTACTTTTGAATCATTAGATGTGGAGTGTCTCTTTGGTTCTGGATTTCCTCTGCCTTTGTAGGAACCAGTACATGATATGATATGATGATTAATCTTTAATCATATAAAACACATTGCCCTTTTCTTTTATTATTATTCTTGGTAAGAAAAACAAATTCAAGAGCTAGCTAGACATTGCTTCTTTGTAATTGTTTATGGGAAGTTTTTCAAGTATGTCTTGACATTAACTTCCTTCTGTCCTTGTGACGTGAAGTTTACTACTTGTTACAAGTTTAATCTCATTTTCTGAAAAGAAAAAAGAAAAAGAAATCATTAGATTGAAGGAATATGGATACAAGATATGATTAAGTTCCTCTAGCTAAGTGATTTGGCCATCACATGATAGAGCCATATTTGCCAAGCAGTGAGCAACACTGTTGAAAAGACCTGGGAATATGCTTGAAAAACAGAAGAATCTCCATTAGTAAAGATCTCCCCTATTTCCGAAATTAACCTGGCAAGTTAACCGCAACTAATGTTTTGAAAATTATGTGTTGTGCATTGTTATATGATGAAGGCCAGAAATATTTAGCAAGCTTGATTCCTATCAAAACTGCCAAAAAGCCTCTACAAAATCAATATCACATAGGAAGGATTTTTCATAAACAAAGGAAGCTATAGCATCAACATCGAAACTCAGCTGCTTTACTTTGCTTTGCTTATTAAACCAAGACTTGAGGAGGGGAGAATTTGGTTCTCAGGGATTCCTGGTTTTGGGGGATTGGTTTTGCACCAGATGTATGAATAGACTTGAAAGATTCGTACGTGTTTATACCTATCAATATGAGATGAAACCTATATGAATGACCAAATAATCGGCCTTCTGATTTCTCTCCATTATATAAACTATTCAAAGAATTCTCTTCATAGAAAGAACTAAGTATATGCTAATTATATCCTTATATAATTTGTCAAATATTAAACTAATTATTAAAAAGTAAATTAAGGAAACAAATATGGTTAGCAAAGTTATCCATTGACAGCTGTGACAGCTGTCTATTAACATCCCCCTCAAATTGATGCAGGTTGATCAACAAGCATCAATTTGCTACTTAAGAAGTAATGTCAATGACGAGTAAAAGCCTTAGTGAAGATATCAGCAATCTGTAGTTCAGTGAAAATGTGTGGAAGAGTGATAACATGAGCTTCAAAGGTTTCAGGGATAGAGTGACAGTCAACTTCAATATGTTTTGTGCGCTCATGAAAGACAGGATTGGCCATGATTTGAATAGCACTTGTATTATCGGCATGTAAAGGTGTAGGATCGGTCTTAGAGAAATCTAACTCAGCAAGCAAACCTCAAAGTCAAATAATTTCGGAGCAAGCAAGAGACATCGCTCAATACTCAGATTCTGTAGATGACTTAGAAACTCTGTCTTGCTTCTTATTCTTTCAGAAGATCAACGCATCACCTAAGAACTCGCACCAACCAATGATGGAGCGACGCGTATCAGCACAACCAGCCTAATCAACATCACTATAAGCAACAAGACGAGGAAAATTGTTTGCAGAAAAGAATAAGCCACGGGCAGAAGTGCCTTGAACATAGCATATGATCCTACGGACAGCTGCCAAATGAAGATGACGAGAAGTCTGAAGAAATTTACTGACTTGCTGTACAGCAAAAGAAATATTTGGTTGAGTGATGGTTAGATACTCAAGACTACCCACCAACTTCTGATATAAACTGGGATCAGCAAGTAAGTCACCCTCCTTTTTGCGAAGCTTGACATTTAATTCCATGGGAATATCAACAGAAGTAGCTTCCTGTAGTCCAGCTGTAGCCACCAAATTACTAGCATACTTATGTTCATTAAGTGAAATATCAGAGGGATTACGATGCACCTCAAGACCAAGAAAATACGTGAGAAGCCCAAAATCTTTCATATGAAAGATTTCTGAGAGATGAGTCTTGAGTTGGACAAGTAAAGTAGAATTGGAACCAGTAATCACAATATCATCAACATAAAACAAAAGGACAACAATACCTATGTCTGATTTTCAAAGAAACAATGATATGTCGTACTTGTTCTGCTTGAAGGAAAATTGTAATAAAGTAGTGCGAAATTTATCAAACCAGGCCCTCGGAGCTTGTTTGAGACCATAAAGAGAGCAACGAAGTTTACACACATTAGAAGTCGGAGAGAGAAACAATCTTGGAGGTGCCCTCGTATAAATGCACTCTTTAAGATCTCCATGAAGAAAAGCATTCTTGACATCCATATGAAGTAGTGGCCATTCATTGAAAGTAGCAAGAGCTAGAATCATACAGACAGTGGTCATCTTAGCCACAGGAGCAAAGGTCTCCTTATAATTTACATCATATTCCTGATGATTCCTAAGAGCAACAAGCCGAGCTTTATAATGATCCAAACTTCCATCAAAGCGGACTTTGACTGAGTAAACCATTTGTAACCCAGGGGAATAATATTGGAAGGACAAGGCTCAATGTCCCAGGTGTGATTGGCTTCTAGAGCGGCAATTTCTTCTTACATAGCTTGTCGCCAACAGTCATACATGACAGCATGTGAGTAGCATGTGGGAATATCATAATTGGACAATGCAGTAGTAAGAGCTAAAATAGAATTGCTAGAAGAAAAACCATACCAATCCAGAGGTACAGACACTCGAAGAGAACGACGTACCAAAGGCTCTGGAGGTGCTGCAATTGATTAATGCTTGTGCATGTTAGGATCAGATATCGGGTGAAACACCGAAAGAGACTGTGGGCGGGAGTGTATGGTATACACCATACCTGGTTTACAGCGAGAACTAACTTAATGAAGATCTGAGAACTCTTGCTCAAAGGAGGGGAGGACCACAGTAGAAGAAGTGGGCATAGAAGACACAGGAAAGAAATGTTGATTTTCAAAGAATATAACATTCCTAAAAATGCGTGTACGATGTAATGTAGGATCATAGTAAACAAATCCCTTTTGACACACATTATAGCCCAAGAATGCACATTTAACAGATTGAGTAGATAATTTATATCTTTCATGAGGAGATAAATGAACAAAACATACACAACCAAAGATATGGAGATTATCGTAATTAGGTGGCTTAGCAAACAAGCGGAAATAGGGAGACTCCATGTGTAAGACTTGGGAAGGTAAACGATTAATCAAGTGAGTAGCAGTTTTCAGAGCCTCGACCTAGGACATGGATGGAACAGAGGATTCTAACAGGAGAGTACGTATCACATCAAGAAGATGACGATTTTTTCGTTCGACTACTCCATTTTGTTGCGGAGTAGCAGGATATGAACGTTGATGGATAATACCTTTAAAAGTCAAGAATGCTTGAAACTCAGTAGACAAATATTCACCACCAGAATCTGTGCATAATATCTTAATAGTCGTAGAAAATTAATTGTCAACATACGCTAAAAATTCAATGAAAGTACGAAAAACTTTAGATTTAGAGCGAAGAAAGTAAACCCAAGTGAATCTGTTATAATCATCAATGAAAGTTATATAGTATTTAAATTTTTCATGTGAACTAACCGGAGAAGGTCTCCAAACATCACTATGGATAAGATCAAAGCAGTGAGAGGCTCTATTAGCATGCAAAGGAAATGGAAGAGTTTTGCTTTTACCAAGTTTACAAGAATCACACTCAAGAGATAATGAAATACGATCTTTATTACCAAGAAAGCCAGAGTTCAATACATGAGATAAGATCTGAATATTGGGATGGGCTAAACAATGATGCCACATCATACTCAGATCCAGAACATTATTATAAGCAAAGGACTTAATAGAAGAAACTGGAGAAAGTGCTGGAACAGGTAAAAATAATGGAAACAAGCGCCCTACTTTAGGTCCCTTCGCGATCGACTTCCCTGTTACCTGGTCCTGCACAACACAACCATCATTAGAAAAGTTAACAGCACAATTGTTATCAATTAATTGACCAACAGAAATAAGATTCGTTGAAAGCTGAGGTGCAAGAAACACATCAGTAAATGTAGAAGAGGCATTTCCGATAGCAGCTATTGGCAAAGAACTGTCATTGACAGTCTGAATGGCAAATTGATAAGGCCTAATATGACATAGAGTTGTGGGAGTATTCGTCATATGATTAGAAGCCCCCGAGTTTACGTACCAGAGTTTAGAAGAATTTTTACCTTGAAATCCCATCGTAGATAATGTCGAAATTAGCATCTGTTGCACCATTTCTGGTGTGCAGTAAGTCACTGCAGGTGGTGCAAGATCAGAAGAAGCACTTGAGGAGGAGCCTTGTACTACAGAAGTCGCTGCTGGAAGAACAGTAACAGAAGTCTGAAATGCTTAGGTCTGACGATTTGAGGGGCGGATACGATATTATTTGATAATATGACCTTTTTTCTTGTAATAAGAACAATATTTCTTAGGACAGTTGACAACAATATGCCCATATTCCTTGCAGCAGAAACATTACAAATTTTTAGAAGTCATAGGTGATCCTAGTCTTTGGACAACATAAGCCACAGTTGCCGTCCTAGAACTGTCACGAGATTGCTCCAGAATAGCTTGAGTACTAAGATGTTGTTTTTCGCGAAGTAACTCACCAAAAAAAATATCAAGAAAAGGAACAGGAGATCTGTTTAGTAGAGAGGAACGAACAGATTCATATTCTGGGCGTAGTTTCATAAGAAACTGGTCATGCCGGCTATTCTCGTGAAGAGTTTGAATAGTCGGAAGAGTAGCAACAGGAACATCCGTTGTAAGCAAATAAGCATATTTCTGTCAAAGTATTTGGAATTCCGAGTAGTAGTCTTGGATGGAAAGACTATCATGTTGAAACATGGCAATCGCATGTTCCAACTGAAAACGACGAGCATCATTAGCTTGATGATAAACCGTCTGCAAGTACTTCCACATGGATTGAGCGGAGCGATGAGCCCACAAGTTGGAAATAATATGTGGCTCCATCGAGCCAAAAAGTCAAGACATAATCCGAGCGTCAAGAACAATCCATAAAGGAGAAGCCTTGGACATGTCAGGAGTGGATGTTTCGGCGACATCTGTACCATTAATATGACCCCAAAGATCTTTTCCCTCGAGGAAAAGTTCAAACTGAAATACCTAAATAGAGTAATTTGTGCCCGTAAATTTGACACACATAGGTGTTGAGTCCATCTCAAATAAAGAAATGCCAACACAAAACGAAGCAATAAGAAGAAAATAAAATCTGCTGAGAAACACACAAAGAATTACCGAGAATATTAAACGAAAGAAAAATTCACGTGCTCTGATACCATATCAATATAAGATAAAAGTTGTATGAATGACCAAATAATTGGACTTTTGATTTCTCTGTATTATATAAATTATACAAAGAATTCTATTCATAGAAAGAACTAAGTATATACTAATTATATCCCTATATAATCTGTCAAATATTAAACTAATTACTGAAGAGTAAATTAAGAAAATAAATATGGAAACAAATATGAACACCAAAGCTATCCATCGACAGCTGTGATAGTTGTCCATTAACAATACCCTCAGCGGAAAAGTCTCTGCCAATCCAAGCTTGCTTTATGATATATGCTCTTGTTGCTTGAAGCCCAATTATACCATGCCATTTCCAGCACCACAAAGAGCATGAATTCTGGTTTAGTAAGAATTGGTGCCAAAATTTATGTAGTACGCATGGAAAATCCTATAGAAACTCCCTCCAAAGAGTTGAAAAAAAAAAATGGAGAAAGTTTCCATAGCTTTCTTGCAAAAGAATTTTATTGCCCACATACAATAGCATGATTTTTCTATTCACAAAAATAAGAAGGGTTGCGAAAATGTTTACAAGTGCTATCTGGAGTTAAGGTTTTGCTTTAGGATTATAGTTTTAGTTTAGTGTTTTAAATACCAATTTAAAAAAAATATATTTAATATTTTTTTAATAATTTTCATATATTTTTTATATTAATATGATATTTTCATTTTATTACATTGAGATTAGATATATCCCAATATAATTTAACATCTATTCTGATGTAATAATTTAATTTAAAAATATTTAAAATACTTCATCGAACTATATTTTATTTACGTCTTTTCATAAATCTGTTTAAAAAAATGTTCAATGAAATTTATACCTTTACATATTTTATTTTGAGGTGACAATATTTTAGTACATGAGGTTTGTCAAAATAAAATTTAAGAACAACATTTGACTAATTTAACAAAATCATTTATGAAGTTATAACAATTATTATAAGAATTAAATACAATAATATATTTACTTTTTTATAATAAAAAATAAAATTAGATAATATTTAAGGATTTATATGGTATAAAAAAATTATTCTCTTATTATTTTACAAAAAATAAGATTTAAATATTATTTAATTGTCATGAGAAACAACTTTTTTTTAAATTTATTTGTGTAATGACTACTTTATCCTTGTTTTGTTAATTATTAATGGACATAAGCTAGAAAATATGGTTATTTTGGATACTTTCAAGTTTAAATTATTATGTCATAATAATTATTATATTATACTAAAAAAGAGATAATCTCAATGTAGTGGTACGAGAGGATCTTTTTTTTTGTGTGTGTGTATACCGTAAAAAAAAATCATTTAATTTTTTTTTTGTTGTACAGAAATCATCTAATATTACCGTACGAAAACTGATTAAAATTCACTGACTGTCCCAAACTCTTACAAAAAATATACCTCCTAAAATCAAATATAAAATCAATATAAAAGCAGCCTTCCAATGTATCATTAACTATGAAATTATCAATATGATGTCACATGTTAAAAACACTTTACGTTTAAAATGGATGCAAGTAAGGGTTGTAATGGTTCCATGGGGTGTATAAAAAGATATAATTTTTCATTAAAGATTATGTCCAAACGAAACCATATAACGGTTCAAAAATAACTGTCATTTATGAGTATTATAAATAGGTAGTGAAGGACAAAATGTAAGATCATCATTTTCTTTAAAAAGCTAAGATATGTTAGGGAGAGAGAATTGTGAAATTCTTAATTCTCGAGTGACTTATTCTATTCTACTTTTGATTATTTGAACGGCTTTGCATGCAACTATCAGTTTCACGACGATGATCATTATTATTCAACAATGGTATCGAAGTAATGTTTTGTAGAAAAAAAAGTCCAAAGAGGCAGAATCATTTTCTTCATTTTTTGATCAAATTCGACGTTAATTTGACATATTTCTTGGTATAAAAGTATTATACTCTTCAAGATGAATCCAACGATACCCATGTCGTCGGAAATCGACGTCAAAAAGTGCAAAAACAAGAAAATCGTCGACGCATACACCACACGTGCTCGAAGGTAGAAGACTCGTGGAGCCCACTCGCAAAGAGCGTGCATTCCATGCCTCAATCAGTTAGTTGTAGATCTGGTCCGGTCTGGTTCAGGACGAGTCAGACCCGATTTGATTCAGTTCAATTCAATTCAGACTGACTCAAACCCGATCTAAGCAACTCAATTCGATTCAGTTCGACTCAATCAATATTCGATCAGTCCGAGGCAACTTGATCCAACCCAGATCCAGTTCATTAGACTGTCCGATTTAACCAGACCACCTATTTAAGTTTTTTTCAGTTTGATCAATTCAGGGCCTAGACCAACTCTGATTAAGTTAAAATTTGGTCCCTTAAGATTTTTTAACGTGCCAGAGTGATCTGTGGCCTCAAAATTTTGATTTAAAGATTTAAAATTCAAAAATTTGGGGGAGCACAACAAAATAACATCGAAAAATACTAGTTTTGAACTATCTCAGCTTGCCCACACATAGAAAAAAGATTAGTTTCACTATTTCTGATTTATTTATGCAAGAAACAAGTGCTTTCAGACAAATTAGAGGATCAAGACCACTATAACTCACAAGAATACTTAAAGCTTTAGAGATTGTGCATACTTGATAGTTATTTAAAGAAAAGAGGATTATTCCAACTTCAAAGCAAAACAAGGAGAGGAATACTAAAAAACTGTACTTACTGTCACACTTGAACGAATATAAAATTAGGTTATTATAACCTAATCCATTATTAGTTAAAATTTACACAACTTTGTTTATTTATTTGTATTGTTTTATACACACACACACACATATATAATGACTAGTAAAAGTACTACAGATTTAGTAAAAGTAGAGAGGTTAAATAATATAAATTATAATATATGAAAAAGAAGAATTTCTTATTTATTAATACATGAGAAAATATTGTATGTTACTAAGAAAGAAAAATCCACAGATTTTACAATCTTAAATAAATGAAAAAAAAATAATGAACTACCTAAGGTTATGATTCTTAGCAATATGCAGGATGATTTGATTCCTTTGTATGAAGGTTATAATACTGCTAAAAAAATTATTTATGTATTAGATAGTAAATATCGACCAAAATCTGATACATATATACAATTAAGATTAGCTGAGTTTAATAGCCTTCGTATGAATGAGAATGATAGTATAATAGATCATATTATAAATATGAAGCTACTAGCAAAAGATTTTTTTATGCTGGTCATGAAATATCTGATAAGATACATGTGTCGATCCTTCTAAAGAGTCTACCAAAGGTATGGGATCATGTTGTAACTTTAATAATATATGAACAAATTGATTTGTCCATAATAACTTTGCCAGTAATATTGACAGTTGAAAAGGTCACGATGAATAGAAGGAAGGAGGAGAATCACTCCAACAACCTTCTCATGGTAGAATGTACACAAAATAAAGAAGGGAAGCCAAAAGAGAAAACTTCCAAGCGAAATAAAGGATCGTAGAAGCCTGGATGAAAAAGTAAAAAGCAAAAGAAAAAATAGGTGTTTCATATGTGAGAATACCAGTCATTTCAATGGTCAGTGTCTTAAACGCAAGAATAAGAAAGAGATTATTTTGACTATTTCAGAGACACTCATTACTGAATCACAAGATCGATGATGGATGGATTCGGGTGTTAGTAAATATGTGAGTAATGACAAAAGTCAATTTGTTACTTTTGAAGAAAAGGCATTAGGGGAACATCGGTTATACATAGGTCATAATACTTATATTGATGTTCAAGGAATAGGGGATTATAAAATCTCATTTATAGACACCATCATTATTTTGAAAGATGTATTGTGCAGTCCATCTATGAGAAGAAATCTGATCTCGGTATCTATTTTAGAGAAAAAGGGGTTTGATATTAGATTTAAGTCAGGGTTTGTAATCATAAGAAAAAATAGTTTAGTGCTGTTAAAAGGTAAAAGAATTAATTACATGTACTCAATTGGTTCTACAATTAATAAAATTTCTTCTTTTGATTATATCTATATGTTAAATTCTAATGATGGTTTACTTTGACATTTAAGATTAGGTTACATAAATATAAATAAAATTCTAAGAATATGTAATAAAAAAATGCTTCCCCAAGTAAATGTGAATAACTTTGATATATGTGAATCATGTATTAAAGAAAAAATAACGAGAAAACCTTTCTCGAATCATTGAAAATCCTCAGATTTATTTGAAGTAGCATATTCAGATTTATGTGGACTTGTGAAAACAAAAACATATAGAGGTATGGAATATTTCATCACTTTTATTGATGATTATTCTAGATATTGACATATATATTTTCTAAAGCATAAATCAAAAGCTTTAGAAAAATTTAAAGAATATAAAAAAGAATGTAGAAACTCAATTGAGTCACTCGATCAAAGCTTTAAATAGTGATCAAGATGGTGAATATAAAGTTTTTGATGATTTCTGTAAAGACAATGGTATAAAACATATTTATACAATGCCTTATAATTCAAAATAAAATGGTATAGCAGAAAAAAAAAAGAATCAAACTCTATTAGATATGATAAGATCGATGATGTCTTACTCAAAAATATCTTTACATTTTTGGAGAGAATCATTATCTACAGTAGTATATATCCTAAATAAAGTTCACACAAAAGTTAAATTGTTAACTCCATAGAAGTTATAGATGAGAACCAAACCTGATTTAATAAGGCTGAAAGTTTGGAGATGCAAACATGTTCTTATTCCTAAGCCTCTAAAGTATAAGATTAATATTAGAACATAGGAATACAAATTTATTGGTTATATTGAAAGTGAGATTGATTATCGATTTTACCATCCTAAAAGGGGTCTTATAGAAAGTAGTAATGTTGTGTTTATAAAAATCACAGATATAGTAATCTTTGGTCAATAACTTGAGTTTCTTAATGAAAATGACACCATTACCATTTCATCACGACTTACCAATAATGAAAAGACAGATGATTCCAATACTTTTACACATTTAAGTAAAGATATACAAATTAGTGGGAGGAAAAGAAAACGAAAACCTTTTCAATGGTTAAAAGATTATTATGTCTTTACCATTAATGAAGAAAATCAACTAAGTAATGATCTCAAAACATATAACAATGTTATAAGACATCTTGATTCTAAAGAATGGCAAGTAGCCATAAAAGATGAGTTAAAATCTATTGAAAAGAATAAAGTTTGGGAATTAGTTGATTTACCAAAGGAAAGGAAGCCTATTGGATGTAAATGAGTATTAAAGAAAAAGTTAAAGGTTGATGGTGAAGGTTTTATGGCCTATTGCATGCTTGAATGTAAGTTTTTCATGCCAAAAACCCTAGGTTAAATCCATGGAAAACAAGGAGAATTAAGTGACAATACATTAGGGCTTTTGGTAGACTACTTACAAGCTTTCCTTTTTGATGAAGATGAGAGCTTGAAACCTAGTTCCTCTCCACTTTAAACCATCCTCTTGTCTTCCCCCATGGCTGGCCGAATTTTGAGAGAGAGAAAAATGGAAAATCTCATTTTCCTTACCAAATAAATCAAAAATATTTATATTTATATTTTCATTTTGTTTTTCATTTATTTTAATTAGTATTTATCTAATAAATATAATAAATAAATAAAAATTATATGATACATCAATACCAT
>JAVXUL010128882.1:0-15976 GCA_035590515.1 Trichilia minutiflora
ACTAGAAATATGCATAAATGGAGAGAGTTAATCATACTTTAAGTGTAAAATGATAAATTTAACCCTTAATACACATATACTTTTATGTAATCATCACCTACGTACCCCCTCTTCTTCTCTCTTTTCTCTGATCTTTCTCTGTCTTTTGGTTCTTCTTCATTATCTTCATATTTTTCTGGTTTTCTAAGTAGGGGGATCAAGCCACACGTAGTTCTCTTGGGAGAACAGAGATGATGCTTTTATAGGAGAGATAGGGAACATTGTAGGCTAGGGTGGCAGCCCCAAGGAGCTATAAGGTGGCTGTCATAAAGAGAAGTGGGGGCCACACAGTTAACTTGACAGGAAGTGTACTGCAGAAGCTTCAAATCACCACCAACATCAAGTCATCCAGTTTTCAGTAAAAAAATTATTTTACTGAAAATTATAGTCTGTATAGGCCTTTCACAAGGACCGGAGCTCCTCAGGTCAGGTGTAGACCGAAGTGATGGCTTAACTAACGTCAGAAAATTTTAAGACCATAGCCAACCGTGATATTAAGAGGAGGCTCGACTAGTACCCAAGGATTTTAAGGCTACGCAGCCAATCACGGCATTAGGAGAAATGCTCGACTAGTGCTTGGGATTTTAAGGCTAAGCAGCCAATTAAGGTACTAAGAGAAGGCTCAACTAAGGCCAAGGGGACTTTATGGCGAAAGGACAACCCTAACCTTAGAAGGAGGCTTGACTAGTATCCAAGAATTTTAAAGTTAAGTAGCCAACTAGGACACTAGAAAAAAGGCTTGACTAGTGCTTGGAATTTTAAGGCTAAGTAGCCAACTAGGGCACTAGAAAAAAGGCTCGAATAGTGCTTGGGATTTCAAGGCTAAGTAGCCAACTAGGGCACTAAGAGGAGGTCAACTAAGGCCAAGGGGACTTTACGGCAAAAGGGCAACCCTGACTTTAGGAGGAGTCTCGACTAGTGTCCGAAAATTTTAAGGCTAAGTAGCCAACCAGGACACTAAGAGAAAGACTCGACTAGTGCCTGGGATTTTAAGGTTAAGTAGCCAACCAGGACACTAAGAGAAAGGCTCGATTAGTGCCTGAGATTTTAAGGTTAAGCAGCCAACCAGGACAATAGGAGAAAGGCTCGACTAAGGCCAGGGAACTTTACGACAAAAGGCCAACCCTGACCTTAGGAGGAAGAATTGACATTAGCCAGGACTTAGGATGCTCGACCACGTGTCAGGACTTAGACCCTCTGGATACCTGTCATGGAATGGGAACTTACTCTGTCCGACTCGAGTTAGGAAATCGACTAGTTCTCAAGCGTTTTACGGGCATGCCAATCGAGAGATTAGGAGGAGATTAGGATGCTCAAGGATATGCTCTACCACCAAGTAGCAGTACTCTACTCTAGTAATCTGGTAGCCACTCTCAGCTTATCCTCATCTGACAAATCCATGTCATCCATATTCTATTGCATAGTCTTTAGCCATCAACTTTCTTCTAGAGCATCATTGATTCCACAAAAAGGAACACTCCCAAGTTGCCTCACTTTCTTGATCAACTTGGATAACTTTTTCACTGGTCAAGATAATTCAGCTTGGTTCGGATCTGGCACTAAATTTTATGCACTTATAAATGTCATGAATGTGTTCCAGGTCTCCTGTGACCAAGGAAAATGAGCATTCCCTTTAGTATTCTGAGTCTATGATGGAGGATCTACAGGAACTTGCTCCTGCTCATAAGTAGATGGTGGAGCATGAGATGATGCCTCCTGATCATCTCTAATCACAATATTCCTCCATGATCTACCTCTTCTCCTCTCGTGTTATGGCGGCATTCTACACAAAAATTAATATAAATCATAAAACATAATTTACTTGACTCAATCTATGGTCCACTGACACAATCTTATTAAAATTTTAATTTAAAAATCTCCAAAATCAAAATCGAGAGAGTTTGAAAATAGAAAATATAGCTCACTCGCAAAACCAAAGGTTCTGATACCAATAAAATTGTCACACCCCGACCTAGTCGGTCACATGGTAATCGTCGCGAATCCTAAGAACACATCCTATCATTTAGAATGTACTCCTAGAACCCGCAAGGCATTAGTACCTATTTTCACACTCATTTTTAAAAATAACATAAAATAATATAGAATGGAAGATTTTCAAACATATATATATCACATATGTATTTTCTCAAAATACATTACAAAACACATCAAATCACTTTATTACAAATATTTTTATATACAGTGGACCATAATATAAAATTCTGAGTTGAGTACCTGAAAACTGTGCTGAAGTTTTGTTTCAACTATGCTACACCACGCTTGACTACACTAACCTGAAATGGGAAGTAAGGGTTGAGTATTTGAAAAAATACTTAATGAGTAGACAAATAAACAAAACAGAAAATAGAGCCTCAAACACTCATTACGGAACATCCTCGTAATCATACAAATCAAATATAGGGAAATGTGGCATTAGAAACATGTCTAGAAAAATCAATTTAATCTCAAATATATATAGCCCCCCCTCTCCCCCCGATCTATAGGATCCCATCCACTCTATCTAAGCTGTATAGCCGATCCGCAACCCTGGTTGGGGATGTGTGCTCATATTTAATATAACAGAATAAGGCTAGCATGCTTTAGCCTAGATATGTGGATTCCACACATCCCATCTTAGACTGTATGATCAATCCACACTCCGAGGTCTATTGGATTCCACCCACTCCATATGAGCTGTATGGACAATCCTCACCCCTGGGTCTATTGGATTCCACTCACTTCTTAAAAGTTGTATGGTCAATCGTCACCCATAGATAGTAAATGATATAGCACACAAAATCATAAATTGATATCAATAGCCCATCAGAGCAAATCAAATATTTGTTGGCTCACAAGGCCAAAAATATAATCTGTGACTCATAAAGCCAAAACAATAAACAAGATAAAGCCAAATCAACAAATATGGCACCTCGACCATTACACTCAACTATGCCACATTCACACATATATATAAATAAAATGGCCTTCGGCCTTAAAATCACAATACCGTCAAGCATAAGCAGAATAGACCTCTGGCCTCACATTCATGGTAATCTAGGTTTCATATCAAATCTATTTCTATCACAAACAAGGGGCCATCCCAGCCATCACACAATAAATATCCAACGCCTCCTCATTTCAGTTATGTATCCACATACATACATTCATACATACACGTATATATTCGCATGCTATCATCTCTAGCATTATATTCATTTATAAAAAATAATAATTGGGGCGAAGGAAAAGGAATGTCCACTCACTATCTTAGGATGGGAAACCACCCTCTCGATATCCTCCTCACGGCAGAGATCTCTCCGTCTAGGTTGTTGCTCCTGGATACACATACAAACACAAATCTATGATCTGTATAAATATGCGTACATGATGCAATGTATGCTTATGTTACTCTCATAACTCTCTCTCTACCCTTTCTCTCTCTAAACATACAGTCCATCACAACCCTGCTCCTAGAACTCGTCTTTCTCATCAGTTTCAGCACCATTAGCTATCAAAGCCTTCTAATCTATCGATACCAATGACAAATTAAAAAAACCCCAATTTTTAAGGTTTTGTGAACAGTAACCCTAAAACCTATTCATGCGATTTATGCACATTAAAGGCTTAAAATGGAGAAATGAGCTAAGAGATTAACTTACCCAAGATGGTATAAGTGTTCTGAGTCCCTCTTTGCTCGATTCTCTTACTCAGCTACTCGTCATTATCACCCTTTTTTCGTGATTCCTAGCGAACCGTCGTATGGGACTCCGATCATAGGAGATTTCTGAGTTCAGGTGTTGATTCTGAGTTCATAGGAACCAAAATCATGGAGTTTGGTGGAGAAATGGTTGAGATCAATTTTTGAGAGTTGAGAGAGAATGGTTTTGCTATTTTTGGTAGAGAGAGAAGCAAAGAAACCAAATAGGGAAGACAATCCCTTGCCCGACGTATATAGGTTGTGTAATCTCCAAAGGTGTCGATACGTTTCAAAACGTATCGATATCTTTGATATTTTTTCCGTAACGTATTGATACGTTTGGCCAAAATACTGTTGACAAGCCTGCAATGTATCGATACCTTTCATCGCAAGCAGATTTCATCACTGTCACCAACGTGTCGATACCCTTGCCAACGTATTGATATGCTTAGCATTGTTCACTATTCATTATACTTTCAAGGTGTCGATACCTTTGGCCCTAAACAGTAAACGTATCGATACCTTTTTTCAAAGGTATTGATACCTTGTCTCTAGTCCTCCCTCTTTGGACTGCTATTTCAAATGGCCATAACTTTTAGCTTGGATATCCGCTCGGGACCCATAATATATCAATGGAAAGCTCTCTTTGAGCTATACAAAAATGATAAGAACTTTTCTCAATTGGAGATGATTGTAGGGTCAAAAATCCAATTATTTCTCATAAGCTTATATCCTACACCATAATCTCACTCAAGACACATTCTTCAAGTTTTATACCCTCTCGTGCATAATCTAAACATGATGATATGCACGAAAACTCTTAAAGAAATTACTATTAGGCCTATAATACTAAGGTACAGGTTTCACATTTTGAGCTACATTCCCAAACATTTCCCACCTTGATCCTAAACCCCGTTATAACCCTTGAAAAGTCTTATGATTCATGTTATGCTTGTGATTCTAGTGGTAAAGAATGAGAAAATATGCAAGCCTATGATATATCATTTTCATTGGAATGAAATTGAGCGAAACACATACCTTTTAAACATATGAGAGTTGAGTGTTTATTTCCGTGAGGGTCTACTTATTTATTTTACTCCATTTTCAAGTGAATATGCTCACTAAGTAATTATAAGCTATTTAGGAATGTTTGTTCATGATATGTTATGAGTTATGAAGAGTTTAATGTTTCGTTGATGGCATTATAACTTTAGTGCTTTTGGAAAAGTGAATTTGAGTTTTGCTCTAGGATTAGCAAAAGTTAAGTGTGGGAAATTTGATGAGTGCTTAATTTGATAACTTGATTCTCTTTATTTTATAGTTTTTTGATATATTTTTATGCTTTAATATAATTATTAAATTCATATTTATGTTTTAGGCATAGATTAAAAAGTTTTAGAAAATTTCTTGTAAAATAGGAAATTTCCAGCTTTTTAAAGTTCTAACCTCTGAAGTGTTTTATAGGGTTTTAACCACTATAGAGTTCTTAAATATGAAAGTGAGCTTAAGACATTTTAAAGTTGACATTTTGATATTTTCATAATGGAGCGGATCATTCAAGTCTGAGTTCATTTGGGCCCCTAAACATTATATCAAATTTAGTGAAGAAATTTGGATCGAACTCAAATTCTGGTTTGAGCAGTTGTCAGTAATTGGATCATATCTGGACTTTTACAAATCAGATTAAGATGATTCAAATTGTTTGAAAAGATAAGAAAAAGTTATACAAGTTTTATGTTTTGGAACTTGAGATAAACTTGGTGAATAAAGGTCGAAATTAGGCTTAAAGTTGCTACATGAAAATTCTAAAAAACACTACTTTCCTAGATATATTAGGACTTTATCATATTTTTAATTAGATTAGGATAAAGATAATATTTGCAATATCCTGAGGAGATTTAACTGTATTTGAATACTAATAATTAAGCTATAAAAGAAAAGGGGAGCTTAGAAGAAAAGGAAGTCTCTTCCTCTCTTTTTTTGAAACTCTTTTCTATTTTAGTTTTTATTATAGCCTTGCTTGGCTAAACTTTTATACTTGATCAAGGGCAACAGAAGCCTTGGGATTAATAAAAGCTATGAGATCTAATTTGTTTTATTTAGCTTAATTTATACTTTGAGTATTGGGTGTTTTTTGCACTTAGATTTTATGAATGTCTCGTTTAATTATTAGGATGCATATTAGTTTATTATTCGTTACAATCTATTTCTAAGTTAAATCTCAAATTCGTAATTGTTTGATCCATCTAATTTATGAAGCAACTAAGTTCTAATAATTTGCTGTGTAAGGAATTATTAAATCTTAGGAAAAACATTCGATTAAATTAAATACAAATGCTTGTAATTGTATTGTTTAACTTCATTAATCTCTGAAAGTCTTAAAGCAACTACTAAATTAAACCTTCAACGCTTGTATTAGGTTATTTAATAGTTAGGGTTAATTAGATTGCTTGTTTTCTTATTAACTACAATTAAGAAGAGATAGGAAAGTAATTTCAATGATGAATATTCAAAGTATGAATTGATATGTACTTGCATCAATAATCAATTGTAAAATTCCAAAGGTGGATGTTGACTTAGACCAAGGGTTATTTTAATTGGTTTCATATTTTAATTGTTCTTTAGTTGATTTTTTTATTATTAATTTTTTTTCTTATACACAATCCCCCATCCTTGTTTACGTAGCATAAGATTAGGTCAGATACTCTCTATATAAACGATCCTTACTTCTATTACTACATATATTTATAGGAGTAAATGTTTTATTATTTGGGTGCCTATGACAGCACATCAACTAGAGTGCCAATATTTAATGATATAGTTTTATTGATGATAATTTTGGTCTTGTGTGCTATAATTTTATTGTTTTGGCCTTGTGTGTCATACTTTCATTACTTTGGCCTTGGGTGCCATAATTTTATTATTTTGGTCTTATGAGCCATTGTTATTGATTGTTTAAGGGTGATGATTTCCATATAGCATAAAATAGGGTGGATAGAATCTAATTAGCCTAAAGGTTGAGGGTTGATCACATAACATAAAATAGGATGGGTGATCCACATGATCTTATAGGCCCACGGGTGAGATCGATCAGACAACATGAAATAGGGTGGGTGATCTACATAATCCAATAATCCCATACACTATAGCGTGCTATTATATTTTTATCTCTATTAGTTATGGATAAAATCTAATAGACCGAGAGATATTGATTTTTTAATTATAATTGAATTATATTTTATGTTATACTGTTGTTTATGGACAAACCGAGTAAATGGTGATTACTGTAATCATAAAAATTTTCAATAATCCGTTGTATGATTTCATATATATAAGTTTGTTTTCATATCTATTCATTTAAGTATTTTTTTCAAATACTTATCCCTCTTTCCTAACATTTCAAGATAGCACAATCATATGCAGACATAGTTGAGTCAATAAGAGTTTCAGTATTCTTTTCAAGTACTTGACTCATTTTCACATAGTATGATCCACTAAACAGAAAGTTTATATTAAATAAATTTAAAATTATATATTTTTTCAGTCGAGTACTAATTGTAGTGATTTATTTTAAAACAAATATTTATTGTAATGAGTTTATATTCAAATATGATATTGATGTACATGTGGTTTGAGCATACTTGAAAAAAAAACTATAATATTTAGTTTATGTTGGAAAATGAATTCAAAACAAGTTTTAATATCTTGTATATCCTTGAAGTGTATTTTAAATAATAGGATGTATTTCTTTGATTCACGATAACTGTCACCTGGTCGATTTCCTAAGGTCAGGGCATGACAAGCAAAAAACTATAGTTGAGCTAGTAGAAGCACTGGAGACAGTTATACTTAACAAAAGGCATATAGAGAAAATCGTCAAAATTATATCTCAATTAACACCTGATTAGCAATAAAGACTCAAGTGTTCCTTTAGAAGAAATATAGACGTGTTCATATGGAGCTATGAGAAGCTATCAGGATTAACACCCAAGTCATATCCCATTGTTTGAATATTAACCCCTCATATAAGCCAGTGAAGTAAAGAAAGAAGGTTTTTAACTTAGAAAAGAGACAGACGATTTAAATAGAAACAAATAATCTCCTAAGAGCAGGATTCATCAAGGAAATCAAGTATCCCAAATGGCTCGCGAATGTTGTTATGATAAAGAGATTTAATGGTAACTAACGAATGTGTGTAGTTTTCATAGACCTCAATAAAACGTACCCAAAAGATAATTTTTCTTTACCCCACATCAATTATCTAGCTGATTCTACTTCAGCGTAAAGGTACTAAGTTTCATAACTGCATTCTCAAAATTCATCCAGATCTAGATACATGTCTCTGACCAAAAAACACTGCCTTGATCATAGACTAAGATTTCTTTACTCTAAGGTCATCCCATTCAGTCTGAAGAATGGGGAATTCACGTTCTAAAGGCTTGTGAATAAAGTGTTCAAGCTGTTGATCAATAGTATTTTGAAGTATGACATCACGTCTCGACCCTATTCGGCCATGTGGCAATCATCGCGACTTTCAAAAATACATCCTATCAATTAGAATGCAATCTTAGGATATGCAAGGCTTTAGTACCTGTTTTCAAAATCCATTTTTTTCAAATACAGTGAAGTATGGAAGACTTTTAAATACAATTAAATCATATATAAAATTTCAACACTTGCATTCCCATGTAATATATCACATTACAAACATTTTTCAAAATACTTATTACAATCAATCCTTACCCAAGCCAAAATACAGAAAAAATCAAACGATACAATTTTCTTTTTGTTTAGTGGACCACAATATATAAACTTGAGTTGAGTACCTGAAAACTGTACTGAAATCTCACTTCAGCTATATTATGCCGCACCCAACTTTCTTAACCTGAAATGAGGGAGTGAGGGGTGAATATTTGAAAAAATACTCAGTAAGTAAACAATAACAACACAGCAAATAAAAACATACACTGATTACAAAAATCCCTTATAATCACAAAGAAAATCAAGAAAGTGTGAAGTAGTATAATTCATAAGATTGTGAAAGTCAGTAGAAATCAAATGTATATATTATCCCTTAGTTTATAAGATCCTATCTACTCTCTCTGAGTTGTATGACTGATCCACAACCCTGGTTAGGGATGTTTGTTCATGTAAATATATGGGTAGCATGCTATAACCTAGGTATATTGGATTCCACTCATCCAATATTAGACTACATGGACAATCTATATTCCAGGGTCTATTGGATTCCACTCACTCCACCCTGAGCTATATGGTCAATCCTCACCCTAGGACTATTGGATTCCACCCACTCTCCTCTTAGCAGCATGGCCAATCCTCACCCATATGAACTTACTAATATGGCACACAATTCTAAAAACTAATATTGGGGCTCTCAAAGCTAAAACATAAAACATTACTCATGGCACCCCAGCCATTATACATATAAATACTCAACTATGACACATTCACAAAACATTGGTTAAAACATCATCTCAAATGGCCTCTGACCTCAAATCCATAACATTACAGTATCATCAAAATATAGGCACAATAGGCCTCTGACCTCACATTCATGGCAACCAAGGTTTCACTATAATCTTATCTCTATCACAAACAAGGGGCCACCCTACCACCACACAATATATATCCAACGCCTTTTTATTTTATCACATATATATATCTATATGCTACACAATCTCAAGTATACTAATCAATTCAAAATATTTAATGAGGTGAAAGGAAAGTGTATCCACTCACAGTACTGGGGTGAAAAACCACCCATTCAATATCTTTCTTTAGTCTCAACTGTCATAACTGGATATATATATATACACAGATTCAATAATCTGTCACCATAAACATGCATAATGTAATACATGCTCTCTCTCTTTCTCTCTCTTATAGATAAATTGTCCACACACATTCCTACTTCTCTTTGATGCCGTTCTTTCAACACTAATAGAAGCACAAACCCTCTAATTTACTGATCTAGTCGATAACTTAGGAAACCTCTAACTTTTAGGGTTACGTGAACAGTGTTCTGAACTACCTATTTCTTAATTAATATGAAATGATAGCTCAATTTTGAGAGATAAATTGGGGAATAAGCTTACCCGAGCTTGTAGGTGAGCTTAGGGTCTCTTTTTTAGTGTTTCTCCCTTTTTGACTATTATTCACTATAATCCCCCTTCGTGATTCCTCTCGAACCAATGAGTAAAACTCTGATTAGAGGAGGTTTCTGAGTTCTGGTGTTGATTCTTAGTTCATAAAAACTGAAATGGTAGAGTTTGGTTGAGGGATGGTTGAGTTCTATCCTTGATAAAGAGAGATGAATGTTTCAAATGAGAGAATATTAGTATGTATTTTATTCATATTTTCCTTACTTATTTCCCTCATTTTATTGTGATAAATTATGTTTAATGGATGGAGTTTATATAATTTGTGTTCTTGTGATGTTAAATAGGGTCAATGATAAAGAAGAAGTTGAAAGGAATGAAGTTTTGATGATTTTGGAGCTAAAGAAAATCTGTACAGAAAAGTAGAAAACAGCTCCTGTTTTCCTTAGTTGTGATACTAGCCTTGAGCACAGTTAAGCAGGAGCAGGAAAACAAAATACATAGCCCCTGACTTCTTTAGTTACAAGACAAGCCGTGGGCACGGCTAAAGCCATGCTGCGAAAAAAATCTGGATTTCAGGATTTCACGATTTTGACGAACCAACTTAGCTTTTGTCCTATTTTTATGCTTCTAAACTTGGTCTTCTATGAAAGGAAGTTGTCTAGGGAATTTAGGAAACCTAAAAACTAGGAGATTCAAATCTACAAAAAGGGAAAACAATCTTTTTGTAAAAAGAGGCAGATCTAAAAAAGAAAAAAAGGAAGAACGCAAGAAAAAGAAATAACGCAGGAGAGAGAAGGACAGAAGAGAAAAAAGAAGACGAGAAGAAATTGTTAGATTTTCTAGATTTGTGTTTTCTTTCTTCTAAATTATGAAGAACTAATTTTCTTTTCTAGGTAAAAGATAATTAAAGATTGGTTTTAAGGATTGTGAGATTTACACCTAACTATTAATCTTTTATCTATTTTTGGTATTTATGCAATTCTGCACTTTATATTTATTAATATTGGTTTGTAGATCATAAAAACTTCTGTTACATAATTTAATTAATATTATACGGCCATATAGCACTTCATATCTGTAATTGTATGATTTTCTATAATGTGGAAAAGGATATCTTGACAAAATATCTTTGGATTGCATAATCTAACTTAAACGAATAGCAGCTTGTGTATTTGTTGGCTAGAATCAGGTTTCTCTAATTTTTAATGCTATTAACAAATTAAAATCTAAAAGCTTCTCTATGTTTGTTTATTGGTTAGAGAACAATTATCCCGCTTGACCTAATTGTTCTACAATGTAAGGAGGAGTTAGTTATGCAGGGCTTACCGATAACTATAACTGGTTTATCAAGATAATGAACGTTTCTTAACTTTAATGATCAATCCGTTTGAATCAATCTAAAAATTATTCTTTTGACTAGATCTTCATAAATTTAATTTTTTCCTTTACCTTATTTTTGCTCTTGTTGATTTAATTAACTTTGCTGGTTTTATTTTTTTTAGTTATTGAAATTTTCTTTATTTTTGTAGTTGATTTATTTTCTGGTTTTAAAAGATTTGAAATCACCCATTCCCTGTAGAGATGATCCCACTCATCACTATCTATAAATTTATTTTAAGATTGAGTTGGTATTTTTATTTTTGACAGATTCGACAACCGATTAAATTTTGGCGTTGTTACCGGGGAACGGTTGCTAATTGATTTTTATTCCTTTTAATGACCAGGTTTGAGCGTGTGGAAGAACTCCAATATGATCTTGAAATTAAAAATACCACTAAAAGACTAAGAAAAGAAGCAAAGATCCGAAGGCGAAGTCAAGCTGGCACTTCATCAGAAGCCAAAGAAGAAGAAGTAGTGCTAGATTTGTCTGAAATTTCTAGCGATTCAAAAGAAGAGTAATTAATCATGGATAGACAAAGAGCAATGAGAGATATCACAGTCCCACCCATAGATCAACCCCCTCTTTATATCACATATCCTAATTTACAGGTTAACTTGAATTGTGACCAGGTCTAATACAATTGCTGCCCAAGTTCTACGGAAGAGAAAATGAAAATCCTCACAAGCATCTTAAGGCATTTCATGTAGTTTGTGCTAGTATTAAACCACAGGGATTAACCAAAGATAATGTTAAATTACATGCCTTTCCTTTTTCATTGGAAGATTATATTAAAGATTAGTTATTTGATTTGGCTCCAAATTCCATCAATTCATGGATTGATATGGTGCGATTGTTCCTAGAAAAATTCTTTCCTTCATCTAGAGCGATAAAGATAAAGAAAGAAATTACAGGAGTGAGATAAAAATTATCTGAAACTCTTTATGATTATTGGGATAAATTCAAAAGCGTTTGTGCAAGTTTTCCGTAACACAACATGTTTGAGATCACACTCATTGACCATTTTCATAATGGGCTCCTAGAAATTAAGAGGAAGATGATAGATGTAGCAAGTGGAGGTACACTTTTCACAAAGTCACTAAAAGAAGCTCGACAATTTATTGACACTATGACTGGTACTTAAAGGCAATATGAAAATTTTGAACACACCAAAAAAGTTCATGAAGTAAGATCTCCAAATCTGGAATCTCAGATTTCACAGCTCACAACTTTGGTGAAGAGCTTTATTGAAGGAAATTCTCAACAAACCGATCAAATTTTGGTGCCGTTGTCGAGGAGTAAATATCTCTTTATGTAATGCTATTAAGAGAATGACTCGTTATGTGAAATTTTTGAAGGAATTATACACAAATAAGAAGAAAATTTTTGGATATCAAAAGATATGTATGTGGGAGAATGTATCCGCTATTCTTCAAAGAAAACTACTATCTAAATGCAAAGATAGAGGTAGTTTTCTATTCCTTGCATAGTTGGGAGTTTAGGAATTAAGAGAGCAATATGTGATTTGGGTGCATCTATAAACGTTATGCAATTATCCATTTATTCATCTCTAAGTGTTGGTCCTTTGAAAGAAACGGGAGTTATCATACAATTGGCTGATAGGTCTATAGTGTATCCCAAAGGGGTATTGGAAGATGTCTTGGTTCAAATCAATGAATTGATTTTTCTTGCTGATTTTTTTGTGCTTGATATGGAAGATGATAGGTCATCTAAATCATCTGAGATACTATTAGGAAGTTCCTTCCTTAGCACAGCTAGAACAAAAATTGATGTGTATGATAGTACTTTGACTATGGAGTTTGTTGGAGTAAAAGTTAAATTCAATGTTTATGATGCCATGAAACACCTTAGTGATGTATCATCTGTATGTAGTATAGATGTGATTGAATCTTTGACTACACAGAATTTTAAACTCAACGAAGAAGATGAATTAATGGTTGTATTGTGTTAAAGCATGACTTGCGATAAGCTAGACAAATCTTTGCATTAATTTGTGATTAGTACTAACTTGTAGGAGGTTGTTTATAAATTAGACACATCGAAATTGATAAGTCACAGCGTTTATATTTTTGATTTAATTGGTAACCAAACTAAACTCTTACCTTTTATTATGCAGGCACCTAATTTGGAGTTAAAAACGCTACCTGGTCATTTGAAATACGCTTATTTGGGTGATAGAGATATACTTTCCATAATAGTCTCCAACCAGCTGACCAATGTGGAAGAAGAAAAATTGATTTGTGTTTTGCGAAAGCACAAAGAAGCCATTGGATGGACCATCGCTAATATCAAAGGTTTAAGTCCATTAATATGTATGCATATAATTCATTTAGAAGAAGGGAGTAAGTTAACCAGAAAGGCACAACATCGACTAAACTCACTAATGATAGATGTGGTAAAGAAAGAAATATTGAAGTTGTCAGATAGCAAGTGGGTAAGTCCTATTCAAGTAGTGCCGAAGAAAACAGGTGTAATTGTTGAGAATGATGATGGTGAGTTAGTTTCCACCCGAGTTCAAAATGAGCAGAGGGTTTGTATCGACTATAGAAAATTGAATGCTTTAACAAGAAAATATCATTTTCGCTTCCTTTTATTGATCAAATACTTGAACGCTTAGTAGGTAAAACTCATTATTGTTGTGTTGATGGTTATTCAGATTTTTACCAAATTCCAGTTACACCAGAAGATCAAGAGAATACTACATTCACTTGTCCATTTAGTACATTTGCCTACAGACGGATGCCATTTAGCCTTTACAATGCACTCGCCACTTTCTAAAGATGTATGGTAAGCATCTTTTCTTAATGTGTTGAAAATATCATAGAAGTATTCATGGATGATTTTATTATTTATGGTGACTCTTTTGATGTATGCCTAATCAACCTAACTAAGGTTCTTGAAAGATACAAAGAATGCAATTTGATATTGAATTATGAAAAATATCACTTTATGATGAATCAAGGCATCATTCTAGGCCATATAGTGTCATCTAAGGGTATTGAGGTAGATAAGGCTAAAATTGATATGATGAAATCTTTGTCTTACCCCGTGAGTGTGCGAAAAGTTTGTTCTGTTCTTGGACATGCAAGTTTTTATCGAAGATTCATAAAAGACTTCTCCAAGATCACTCAACCCTTGTGTAGATTGCTGTAAAAAGAAGTGACTTTTGAGTTTGATGAGAGCTGTAAGATGGAGTTTGATAAGTTAAAGGAGATGTTGGTGACAGCTCCAATAATTCAGCCACCTAATCGGAACTTTCCTTTCGAGATCATGTGTGATGCCAGTAACCAAGCAGTTGGCGCGGTTTTAGGACAGCATATAGAGAAGAAACTATATGTCATTTATTACGCCTCCAGGACACTTGACAATGTTCAATGCAACTACTTCACAACAGAAAAAAAAAACTTTTGGTAGTCGTATTTGCTTTAGAAAAATTTCGTTCTTATATATGCGGTACTAAAGTAATTATTTTTTTTGATCATACAACACTGCGATATTTATTAAGAAAGAAAGATGCCAAGTCGAGATTGATTAGGTGGATACTGCTGCTACAAGAATTTGATTTAGAGATAAGAGACAAAAAGGGCTCTGAAAATTTAGTCGTTGATCACCTAAGCCGTTTACCAATAAGTGACCCCCCAACCACATTGAGAGATGATTTTTCAGATGAGTTCCTCTTTTCTATAAATACATTGATTCTTTGGTATGCTGACATTATGAATTATTTACTTACTGGAACATTACCAAGTGAGTTAACTAGAGCTGTAAAAGAAAAAATTAAAAGAGAGGCTCGTTACTACATACGGGATGACCCTTATTTGTGAAAACATTGTGCTAATCAGATTATTAGAAGGTATATTCCAGAAAATAAAAGAAATTCTGTTTTACACTTCTGTCATTTCTATGCATGTGGTGGGCATTTCAGACCAAAGAGGATAGCTAAAAAGGTTTTAGAATGTGGGTTATTTTGGCCTAAACTATTCTACGATGCTTATATGTTCTACAAATCATGTGATAGATGTCAAAAGACTGGAGGTTTAGGACCTAGAGATCAAATGCCTCTTACTTCCATTTTGATATGTGAAAGTTTTGATGTATGGGGAATAGACTTTATAGGACCATTTCCACCCTCTTTTGGTAACATTTACATTCTACTCGCTATTGATTATGTTTCTAAATGGGTCGAAGCTAAGGATACCCGGACTAATAGTGCTAAAGTTGTTGTAGATCTTGTCAAATCTCACATTTTAAACAGATTCGGAGTGCCTAAAGCAATGATAAGAGATAGAGGAACACACTTTTGTAATAAATTGGTAGAGATTTTGTTCAAAAAGTATAACGTTACACATTGCACTTCAACAGCCTACCACCTGCAAACAAACGGACAAGCCAAAGTGGCTAACAGAGAAGTGAAATCCATCGCAGAAAAGACTGTTAATCCAAACAGAAAAGATTAGAGTTTACATCTAGATGATGCGCTGTGGGCATATAGAATCGCATACAAGAAAGCATATCGATTAGTATATGGAAAACCTTGTCACTTACCAGTTAAATTGGAACACAGGGTATATTGGGTGATAAAGCAGTGCAATCTGAGCTTAGACGAGACAGGTGAAAAAAGGAAGTTAGACATTCAAGAGTTAGAAGAAATCAGAAGAGAAGCATATGAGAATTCAAGGATATACAAAGAGAAAACAAAAACCTTTCATGACTCTATGA
>JAVXUL010128912.1:0-15971 GCA_035590515.1 Trichilia minutiflora
CGTTTGAGCTGTGGTGAGGCTTTCTTGACACTTTCGCAATATTTTCTTCACCTGCAAAAACGTAAACACTTCCAAAGGCCAAGTGATTATTGTATATGCTCGTTTTATTAAGTAATTCAACTCAAAATCAATATAAAGCATAATTCAACTAAATAATTTTGGCATTATCAAAAACATATGATTATTTACTAAAGATCAATTAATCAAGTAATCAATATAATCATCACAAAGTTTGTTATCAAAAATTCATAAAGGCATCAATCCTCTCACATCTCAGATGCCCATTGGCATGACATACTCTAATTATCATAGGGATAAATTGACTGTAATTAATAGTCTGAGAGTAAATTTTGATGAGTTTACACATTTATAAAAGAAACGTATGCAATGTCTAGAAGAATTTTTGTAGTGACATGAGGAGCGTACATAATGATAGGAGGAGCGTGTGCAATGATATGAGGATCATACACGATAATTAGAGTATGTTTTTCATTAGCTTTATCTTCCCTGTAGCAATAATCTCCCTAATGAAATATAACCTAATGTATATATGCTTTGTTCTTTCATGATGAGTATTATGTTTAGCCAATTGAATAGCACTACTACTATCACAAAGCACCTCTGCAACCTATAAACTTAAGCTTAGCTCATTAATGATCCCTTGTAGCCACATAGCTTCTTTTACAGCCTCCACCAAAGCTATGTATTTAGCTTCTATGGTTGACAAAGCAACCACATATTGATGAGACACATTCCAACTTATAGTGCAGCCATTAAACTTAAACAAGAAACCAGATAGAGACCTTCTCTTATCTAAGTCTACTGCATAGTTAGCATTTACAAATCCCAGCAATGATCCTCCATTTCCAGCACCTCTACTATACACCAAACAGCACCTCAAGCTCCCTTTAATGTATCTCAGCAACCATTTCACTGCTTTCCAATGCTCGGGATCAGGATTGCTCATGAATCTACTCACCATGTTGACTCTAAAGGCTAAATCAGGTCTGGTGCATACTATGCCATACATCAGACAGCCTACTGCACCAGAATATGGAACTTTATCCATGTCCATTCTCTCTTGATCTGAGCTTGGACTTTGATCTCTTGAAAGCCTAAAGTGAGCTGCCAAGGGTACTGCTACCTGTCAAATTTTGCACTCAAGACTTCCTTCAACTTCAGCAGCTTCTCCTTACTCTTACCAATTATCAACATGTCATCCATATATATCAGCAAGAACACTATACTTTCTAAATCATTTTCCTGAAAATAAAGACAATGATCATAGTGACTCCTTGCAAAACCTGCTCTCTTAATAAAATTATCAAACCGAAGATTCCATTGCCTTGGTGATTGCTTTAAGCCATAGAGAGACTTTTTCAGCAAACAAACTAAGCCATCAGCACCTTTCTTGACAAACCCTTCAGGTTGGCACATGTAGATTTCCTCTTCTAGATGTTCATGAAGAAAGGCAGTCTTCACATCTAAGTGTTCAACCTCCAAATCATAAACAGCCACAACTGACAGCAGCAACCTTATGGACACATGCCTCACCATAAGTGAGAATATTTTTGAGTAATCTTACTCCTGCCTTCTGAGTGAATCCCTTTGCTACCAATCTTGCTTTATACCTGTGCTTTCCATCTACTTCTTCTTTCCTTTTGAAGATCTATTTGCACTGCACAAGCTTCTGTCAGCAGGTTTCTTCACTAGCACCCAGGTTTTGCTTCTATTCAGTGACTCCATTTTCTCATGCACTGCTTGAAGCCAATCCTCTCCATTTGGTCCTCTCAAAGTTTCTCTTACAGTTGATGGTTCAGATTCAATTACATCCTCAGCAGTTAACAATGTATAGGCTACCAAATCAATATAACCATACTTGCTAGGGGGTCTGATTTGTCTTCTGATTCTATCCCTGGTCAACCTATATTTTGAATCTTCTTGAGGCTAATGATCTTGTTCAGTATCTCCTCCTGCATCAGGTACCTCAGTTTTAGAATCAAGTTCGTCCACTTGCACCTCTACTTTTTCTTAATCTTCACCTTTGGTTTTAAGCTCCACCTGAAAGTGAGCTTTCCTCCTTTGAGTTTCAGTGTCATCTTTATCTTTGTTCCCTGTGATACCATCTGTTGTCAAACCTTCTTCAACAAATTTCACATCTCTACTGATTATTGTCTTTCCTTTTTTCCCATTATGGCACCAAATTTTTCAGCCTTTAATGCCATCCGGGTAACCATGAAACACACCTTTTACAGCCCTTGTCTCCAGTTTCCCTTTCTTCACATACACATAAGCTGTTGAACCAAATACTCTCAGGTTCTCCAGTGATGGTACAACCCCAGACTACAACTCTTCAGGTGTCTTGTACCCTAGTACAGAAGATGGACTTCTGTTCTTCAAGTATGTTGCTATTATCACTGCCTCAGCCCAAAAAGTTTTTGCTAAACCAGAGTTGATCAGCATGCACCTTACCATCTCCAGTAGGGTCCTATTAAGTCTTTCAGCCACACCATTTTGTTGGGGTGTGTATGTATGCTACTGTCTTGTGCCTGCTGATCCCTTGCTCGCTGCAGAATTGGTTGAAGGCTGCACTGCAGAATTCAAGGCCATTATCTGTCCTTAATGCCTTGATCTTCTTAGTTTTTTGATTCTGCACCAACTTTAACCAATCCTTGAAATTTCCTAACACCTGGTCCTTGGTCTTAAGTGGATACACCCATACCTTACTAGAGTAGTCATCAATCAAAGAGAGAAAGTACTTGATCCTCCTAGAGACAAAGTTTGTGCAGATCCCCAAAGATCTATATGTATATACTCCAAGACTAAATTAGATACATGCCTCCTCTTTTCAAACTTAGTTCTATGATGTTTCCCAAATATACACCATTCACAGAACCTAAGTTCTTTACCTTCTACACCCTTTAGAATTTCCTGTTTAACTAATTCTAGCAACTTCTTCTCTCCTAGGTGACCCAACCTTCTATGCCATAGCATCAACCTATCCTTTCCCTTTCTAGAAACAACACTCACATCTCCTGTAATGGTTTCTCCCTCCATTACATACAATCCAACCTTCCTTTTAGCTTTCATTACAACCAAGGCTCCCTTGCACACTTTAAGGGTCCCATTTTCTGCCTTAAAGGTGCAGCCTACATTTTCTAACATGCCCAAAGAAACTAGATTGCATTTCAGACTTGGTACATTCCTAACACCCTGCAATTCTACCACAGCACCATTACACATCTTTATCTTAACTGTCCCAACAACCCTCACTTCACAAGTCATGTCATTGCCAAGTATTACCTTCCCAAAGTTATCTAAAGTCAAGTTTGAGAATAACAACTTACTTGGACACATGTGGAATGTACATCCTGAGTCTAAGATCTATTCTTAAGGTACTCCACCTTCATCTGGTGAGGCCATCAATAGAAAAGACTCTTGGAAATTTGCTTTAGGCACCATAACAGTATCTGATTTGTTTCCTGCAAACTTCACAGCTTTCTGTTGTTTTCTCTCGGGACAATTCCTCTTGAAGTGACCTTCTTTGTGGCAATGAAAGCACTTAAGTCCCTTACTTCTTGATCTTGACCTGAATTCCCTTTTTCCTTTACCATCTTTCTTGTATGTTCTTCCTCTGACATTCAGATTTTCTCCTGAATATCCATCCTTTTATTGGCTTCTCTTGTTCAGTTCCTTTGAGCTGAGGGCACTCTTCACATCAGCCATTAAAACTGAAGATCTCCCATACAATAAGGTGTCAATAAAGTGTTCATAAAAGGCTGGCAGAGAGGTTAATACAATCAGGATCTGGTCTTCATCCTCCACCTTGACATCCACCATTTCAAGATCCAACATGAGTTTATTGAACTTATCCAGATGCTCCTCTATTAATCCATCTTCTTCCAAGAAAAAAAAAATGTACATTTGTTTCTTCAAATAGCGCATTTTCGCAATTAACTTTTGCTGGTATCTCTCTTTCAGTTTTTGCCAAATGCCCCTTACTGTGGTCTCCTTTGTCACCTCCCTAAACACCTTATCTGAAAGAGATAGAATAAGGGCACTTCTTGTCTTCCTCTGAACTTCATTTATCTCAGCTTCTGTAAGCTTCTTTGCTTCAGTACTGGTTTCATCTTCTTCCACGGCATAATCAAGGCCCCCATGTTCAAAGAAAGCCCTCATTTATAACTTCCACAGAGAGAAGTCCCCATCGCCATTAAATTTCTCAATGGTGAATTTGGTAGTTACCATTCTTCTTGTGCAATGAAGACTTTGAGTTGTTTAATCCTTCTGTATGTTTCTCTTTGCTCGTTGAAGGCTCTGATACCACCTGTAAAAAAAAAAAGCAACCACACAAACTTGCCAAGATAAAAATTGCAGAACTTCTTCTCCTTCACCTCCGAGACAAGAAACAAGAAACTTAAAGGAATTCTACCAACTCACTCCTAGTTTAATCAACACACTAACTCTTAACAGCAAAAGAATGAACACCAGAAAAAAAAAAATATTAAGCAACCCAGAAAACCAGAAAAAGAGGAAAGAAAATGTGTTCAAGAAAGTAAATCAAAAAAATCAAGAAAACCAAGAAATTAAAAAATCCACCGAAAATGATTCAGTGCCTTCTTTTATTCCTTCTTCTGTTTTATAACTAAAGAAATACAGCTGTCTTTTTTTTCCAATTGCTTCCGAGCTCCCTTCTTGATTTCAATCTTTTACAAGATTTATAAGTTAGTTATTTAACTAACTTCCTGAAACAACAAAGCTTAATTTAGTTGGATGCCTATCAACAGTACACACCAGCAACTCTTTCTTGCATTTGTTGCAATTTGTAAATCACAACTTCACAAACTCCACCTTGATTTAGCAAAGTCGACAAATGTACATACAACTTCTCCTATGAACTCAGCAGCTTACATCCTGCTACCCTGCATCTTTCCTTGCCTCTTGATACTTAAGTCACTTACCTTCTTCTTCTTCCAAGTTCATCAAGCTTCTGAATTAATGAAATTTCGAAATAGGAAGTGCCTTAGTCAAAGCATCAACCACATTTCCATCAGAATGTATCTTCATTAGCTTTATCTTCCCCGTAGCAATAATCTCCCTAATGAAATGTAACCTGATGTCTATATGTTTTGTTCTTTCATGATGAATATTATGTTTAGCCAATTGAATAGCACTACTACTATCACAAAACACCTCTGCAACCTCTGAACTTAAGCTCAGTTCATTGATGATCCCTTGTAGCCACATAGCTTCTTTGACAACCTCCACCAAAACTATGTATTCAGCTTCTGTGGTTGACAAAGCAACCACATGTTGATGAGACACCTTCCAACTTATAGTGCAACCATTAAACTTAAACAAGAAACCAGATAGAGACCTTCTCTTGTCTAAGTCTACTGCATAGTCAGCATCACAAATCCCAGCAATGATCTTCCATTTCTAGCACCTCTTCCATACACCAAACAGCACCTCAAGCTCCCTTTGATGTGTCTAACCAACCACTTCACTGCTTTCCAATGCTCAGGACCAGGATTGCTTACGAATCTACTCACCATGCTGACTCCAAAGACTAAATCAGGTCTGGTACATACCATACCATACATCAAACAGCCTACTACACCAGAATATGACACTTTATCCATGACCATTCTCTCCTTATTTGAGCTTGAACTTTGATCTCTTGAAAGCCTAAAGTGACCTGCCAAGGGTACTGCTACCTGCTTTGCTTCTGCCATGTTGAACTTGCTCACAACCTTTCTGAGATAGTTTTCTTGAGAAAGCTTTAAAATTCCTTCAGCTCGATTTCTCTCTATATCAATGCCAAAGATCCTTCTAGCTGACCCTAAGTCCTTTATGTCAAATTCTGCGCTCAAGACTTCCTTTAACTTCAACAACCTCTCCTTACTCTTACCAACTATCGGCATGTCATCCACATAAATCAGCAAAAACACCATGCTTTCTAAATCATTTCCCTGAAAATAAACACAATGATCATAGAGACTCCTTGCAAAACCTGCTCTCTTAATAAAATTATCAAACCGAAGATTCCATTGCCTTGGTGATTGCTTTAAGCTATAGAGAGACTTTTTCAGCAAACAAACTAAGTCATTAGCACCTTTCTTGACAAACCCTTTAGGCTAGCACATGTAGATTTACTCTTCTAGATGTCCATGAAAAAAGACAGTCTTCACATCTAAGTGTTCAAGATCCAAATCATAAACAGCCTCAACTGACAGCAGCAACCTTATGGACACATGCCTCACCACAGGTGAGAATATTTCTGAATAATCTACTCCTGCCTTCTAAGTGAATCCTTTGCCACCAGTCTTGCCTTGTACCTGTGCTTTCCATCTACTTCTTCTTTCCTTTTGAAGATCCATTTGCAGTGCACAAGCTTTCTGTCAGCAGGTTTCTTCACTAGCACCCAGGTTTTGTTTCTATTTAGTGACTTCATTTTCTCCTGCATAGCTTGAAGCCAATCCTCTGCATTTAGTCCTCTCAAAGCTTCTCTTATAGTTGATGGTTCAGATTCAATTACATCCTTAGCAGTTAGCAATGTATAGGCCACCAAATCAATATAGCCATAATTGCTAGGAGGTCTGATTTGTCTTCTGATTCTATCCTTGGTCAACCTATATTCTGAATCTTCTTGAGGCTGATGATCTTGCTCAATATCTGCTCTTGCATCAACTACCTCAGTTTCAGAATCAAGTTCATCCACCTGCACCTCTACTTTTTCCTGATCTTCACTGTTGGTTTCAAGCTCCACCTGAAAGTGAGCTTTCCTCCTTTGAGTTTCAGTGTCATCTTTATCTTTGTTCCCTGTGATACCATCTGTTGTCAAACCTTCTTCAACAAATTTCACATCCCTACTGATTATTGTCTTTCCTTCTCTCCCATTATGGCACCAAATTTTCTAGCCTTTAATGCCATCTGGGTAACCAAGAAACACACCCTTTACAGCCCTAGTCTCCATTTTCCCTTTCTTCACATACACATAAGCTGTTGAACCAAATACTTTCAGGTTCTCCAGTGATGGTACAACCCCAGACCACAACTCTTCAGGTGTCTTATACCCCAACATAGAAGATGGACTTCTGTTCTTCAAGTATGCTGCTGTTGTCACTGTCTCAGCCCAGAAAATTTTTGCTAAACCAGAGCTGATCAGCATGCATCTCACCATCTCCAGTAGGGTCCTATTAAGTCTTTCGGCCACACCATTTTTTTGGGGTGTGTATGCTATTTTCCTGTGCTTGCTAATCCCTTGCTCACTGTAGAATTGGTTGAAGGCTGCACTGCAGAACTCAAAGCCATTATCTGTCCTCAATACCTTGACCTTCTTAGTTTTTTGATTCTGTACCAACTTTAACTAATCCTTGAACTTTCCTAACACCTGGTCCTTGGTCTTAAGTGGATACACCTATACTTTCCTAGAGTAGACATCAATCAAAGAGAGAAAATACTTGGATCCTCTTAGAGACAAGGTTTGTGCAGGTCCCCAAGGATTTGCATTTATATACTCTAGAACCGAATCAGATACATGCCTCCCCTTTTCAAACTTAGTTCTATGATACTTTCCAAATATACACCATTCATAGAACCTAAGTTCTTTACCTACTACACCCTTTAGAATTTCCTGTTTTATTAATTCCAGCAACCTCTTCTCTCCTAGGTGACCCAACCTTCTATGCTATAGCATCAACCTATCCTCTCCCTTTCTAGAAACAACACTCACATCTCCTGTAATGGTTCTCCCTCCATTTCATACAATCCAGCCTTCCTTTTAGCTTTCATTACAACCAAGGCTCTCTTACACACTTTAAGGGTCCCATTTTCTGTCTTAAAGGTGCAACCGATATTTTCTAACATGCTCAAAGAAATTAGATTGCGTTTTAGACTTGGTACATACCTAACATCCTGCAATTCTACCACAACACCATTGTACATCTTCATCTTAACTGTCCTAACACCCCTCACTTCACAAGTCATGTCATTGCCAAGTATTACCTTTCCAAAGTTATCTAAAGTTAAGTTTGAGAAGAACAACTTACTTGGACACATGTGGAATGTGCATCCTGAGTCCAAGATCCATTCTTGAGGTGCTCCAGCTAAATCTTGTGAGGCAATTAATAGAAAAGACTCTTGGAAATTTGCTTCAGACACCATAATAGCATCTGATTTGTTTCCTGTAAATTTTACAGCTTTCTATTTTTTATCTCGGGATAATTCCTCTTAAAGTGGCCTTCTTTGTGGTAATGAAAGCACTTCAGTACCTTGCTTCCTGATCTTGTCCTGGATTCCCTCTTTCCCTTGCCATCTTTCCTGTCTGTTCTTCCTCTGACATTCAGATTTTCTCCTAAACATCCATCCTTTTGTTGGCTTCTTTTGTTCAATTCCTTTGAGCTGATAGCACTCTTCACATCAGCCATTGAAACCAAAGATCTCCCATACAATAAGGTGTCAATGAAGTGTTAATAAGAGGCTGGTAGGGAGGTTAATACAATCAGGGCCCGGTCCTCATCCTTCACCTTGACATCCACCATTTTAAGATCCAGCATAAGTTTATTAAACTTATCCAGATGCTCTTTTATTGATCCACTTTCTTTCAAGAAAAAAGTGTACATTTGTTTCTTCAAATAGAGACTTTTCCTAATTAATTTTTACTGGTATCTCTCTTCTAGTTTCTATCAAATACCCCTTGGTGTGGTTTCCTTTGTCACCTCCCTAAGCACCTTATCTGAAAGAGATAGAATAAGGGCACTTCTTGCTTTCCTCTAAACTTCATTTAACTCGGCTTTTGTGAGATTCTTTACTTTAGTACTAGCTTCATCTTCTTTCAGGGTATAATCAAGGCCCTTATGTTCAAGGAAAGCCCTCATTTTCAGCTTCCACAAAGAGAAGTCCCCATCTCCAGTAAATTTCTTAATGGTGAATTTGGTAGTTACCATTCTTCTTGTGCAGCAAAGACTTTGAGTTGATTAATCCTTTCTGCAGGTTTCTCCTTGTTCATTAAAGTCTCTGATACCACCTTTAAAATTAGCAGCCAACCAAGCTTGCCAAGAACAGAAGTTACAGAACTTCTTCTCCTTGTCCTCCGAAATAAGAAACAAGAAACACAAAGGAATTCTTTCAACTCTCACTTAGTTTTATAAGCTCACTTATACTTAACAACAAAAGAACTTATATCATAACAATCAGCAACCAGAAACTCAGAAAAGAAAAGAAAAGAAAATGAAAGAAACTAAACTCTAGAAATGATGACAGAAAGAATCAAGAAAAACAAGCAATTAATGAATCCACCGAAATATTTTCAGTGCCTTCTTCATTTCCTTCATTTGTTTTATAACTAAAGAATTACAGTTGTATATTCAGTTACACCTCAGCTTCTTAATTTAAGTTATTTACAAGATTTGTAAGTTAGTTATTTAACCAACTTCTTAAAACAAAAAAGCTTAATCTAGCTAGATATCTACCAACAGTCCACGTCAGCAATTCCTTATTGCATTTGATAGAATTTGTAAATCACAACTTTACAATTATAATTAATGCTAATAATAAGAAGTCATGCATCATATCATCTTTAAATTTTGAATAAAATATTAATGAGTTGTTATTTTAGTTTTGGTTTTGGGTGCATATTCAAAGAGCATTGTATTACTTGAATTAATATTTTTACATGCGTTACTTTTTTAGAGCATTTATAATGAATATTGGGGACATATTGGAAAGGATGAGCAATTGTGTTTTCAGGTAATACTACGGTGACAAGTTAAATGACTATTAATTTCTAAAGTGCTTTATAAGAAATTAATTACAATTTTTAAAATGTGATTCGAAACTTCTGCCAATGTGTAAATGTTTCATTATTTTAGGTTGCCATGTCATTTTGGTAAACAAAATTTTAAAGATTAATTCCATCTAAAATTAATTTTAAGATTGACGGTTGGGACATTAATTTAGACTTAAAATCATGATACAAATTCTCACTTTTTTTTATAAAAAATTTTGAAAATTTTATTTGAAACTTTTCTGTTATCATTTTATATATCAACCTCTATCTATTTTTTTTTTGTTTTTCACTTTGAATTTGATCACAGGTTTACAAAGAACATAGTTTTATTTAGTCAAGATAGATACACTATAGGAATAATTAATTTTTATTTAATATTTTTACACACCTCACTTTCATTCTACTATATGCACAAATACAAATAAGAAGAAAAATCTAAATCTAAAATTGGTGCAAGAAAAAATTGATTTTTTTTCTCTTATTTACAAGAAAACGGACTAAAACAACAAATTAAAACTTAACTCTTCGATTGTTTAATAAATATGGTATCCAGTATCTCTAATTAAGCAATATTTGTCTTCTATATTTACTATAGATGTTCTCATTTGCATGCATTTTTCATTTATAATAATTGTGAAATGATTCAAGTTTTTCAAAAGGAAACTAGTTCCAATTTGCGGTAGGACTCATCACGGAACTCCAGAGGAGACCAAGAGACTCATTATTACTTTCTCCTTTAATAATGAGTGTCATGTCACAAGGACATAGTATAGATTTATGATTAGAAAACTATTTATTGAAAATGATTAAATAATGACAAATGATATGATATGCAGGTAGTCAGTGGTTTGTCGTTAGATTGTACTAGTGTGAGAAGAAATCCTTTGACTTGAGACATCAGAGTTAAATCTTATATGGTTATATATAGTTTATATGATATATAAGTATAGGACTAGCCATGTCTTGTATGATAAAAGCTAGTTTGGTTAAACATTGATCATTAAAGGATTCAGATAATGGTCAATATAGGATTTATTGACTCATTCGATGGGATATTGAGTTACTGCTGACTCTATCCAACTTCAAATTCCTGAACAAATATCAATAAATGTTTGAAACAAAGTCTCTGCTCAGAGCTTGTTAAATGCCACATGAAGAGTTGATGGGGGTGAGTTTAGAATATATTAATCGATAATTCGTATAGTATCAAACTTAGAGTTTTAACTATCCATGAACTCTAGTTTGATCAAGATTGGATAACAGAAAAATATTCCTCATATGATATGTACAATCAATGTAAGGTTTGATGAAGTGTTACTTTATTGTGGTTTAGGGAGGACTATCGCGTATGCTATATGCCAACCATAGTCGTTAACTTTTGAAATATTCATAATTGACTCACAGTTAACTCACTTTGAACCTTCATAATCACACCAATATTCTTAAGCCTAAAGAAGCTAACTGAGAGAGGGTATTATTCAAATGAGGGCTAGTACCTTTTGCAATAATGAGTGGCTAAAATTACATATATGTATAAGTGTTATATATATATATACATGTGTGTGTGTGTGTGTTTATTAGTTCTTTAAGAATTCCAGAATTGATGGTAAATAAAGAGTTATTTGTCATTTTGATAATTTTCCAAGAGCCTAAATGGTAATTGTATAATTTATTTATAATATTCATTTATTAATTAATTTTTAATTGATTAAATAAATTATTAATCGTTAATTGGTTAAAGAAAGGATAATTATGAGATATGTCATGATTAATTGGATTATTGATGGCATAATCTCATTGGCCCTTGATTAGTCAAAGTTTAACTTTTGATTAAAAGGATATTTATCAAAATTATATATATATATATATATATATATATATATAACAATAAAGATTTTTCAAGAGAAATTTTTCTTTCTACCAAAAAGAAGAAGGAGATTTTTCAAGAGAAATTTTTCTTTCTACCAGGAAGAAGCAAGAAATGTTCTTACCATTCTTCTCCCTCTCTCTCACGGTTTGGCCAAAATCCACCAAGAAGAAAAGGTTTCTTCAAGCTTTCACAGGTGTAAGGAGGTGTAGATTGAAGAGATTCCATACATTTGTAACTCATATCTTAATCAGATTTTAATTATTAAGGTAACAATTTGAAAAATGACACCTTTATGCGTATATGATGATATATGTTGATCTATACATGTGTTGCTTAGTTTAGATTCTATGATATGCATGTGTAGAGAAAAATAACACTTAACCATAGGTGATAGCCACATGATCCAATATATATAGCCTGTTTTGGATTATAGAGTATGTGGATTGTGGCTGAAGGCCAAATTTAAATTGGATATGATTTGTGCCATATATATTATCTTGATTGATTTTATAAATTTATAAATAATTATTTAATTATTATAATCATTATTGGATTGTATGGTGATATACATGGGTGACATGGTCAAAAAGACTGGGATTGTATGATAGACTATAACTCAGGTGTAGAGAAAAATAAAGCTTTATGTTTTCTTTTGAGCAGAAAATGAAATTGATGTGAAGATTTATATAATACCCTG
Source organism: Trichilia minutiflora (assembly GCA_035590515.1). Lineage (NCBI taxonomy): Eukaryota > Viridiplantae > Streptophyta > Magnoliopsida > Sapindales > Meliaceae > Trichilia > Trichilia minutiflora. The sequence goes on from JAVXUL010128912.1 coordinate 12,358, forward strand.
TACTTTTAGTTTAAGGGTAAATTGATCATTTTATCCTATGAGGGTATTTTGGTTATTTTAAAATTTTGATGTTCAAGTATTAGCATTGGTTAAATAAACCTGTGGATGATTAGAAAGTGATTTGATAAGTTTTGGATAAAATTGTATAAGTTTTAGAAAAGTGCCTTTAAGGTTCTAACTACGCACTTTAACTTCCAAGTTGAATTTTTGATGATTAAAAATCCGATTAGCAAGTCATTTGTTGCTACTTGAAGAGGACTTAAATATAAATGAAATAAATTAAATCTGAGTCAAATCCAAGACTAGATAAGAGAGAATCAAAACCAAGAATAGGTTAGGTCACTGTCAAGTTTCATAAGGATTTCTTGAGTGTATACCCAAGTTTCCAAGTTAAATTCCTATTAATCGAGAGGGAATTTTTTATCAAAGTTAGTTTCTATTGAAATAGGACAGAAAGATGATTTTATAGGAAGAAACAAAAGAGAAATTAGCCTTTAGATGAGAGAGAAAATGACGTTAAAATTTAGGGACTTGAATAATATTTTTCAAGATCAAGGAACTTCAATAATATTTTACAAGATATCAATACCTTTGTCTAAGGTTTTGATACTCAAGCTAGAAAATGGTTTTTGAGAAGGTATCAATACCCAAACTAAAGGTTTCGATATCTTTGAGAAAGTATCGATACTTTTTGACGAAAAACACGTTTAACATATTTCTGAGCATAGGAAATAAATATCTATCCTATGAAAAAACCATTTTACCCATTTTTATGCTTTTTCCTTCATTTCTTTTCTGTTTTTAAGGTTAAATATGTCATTTCTTAATTTATTTTGTTTATGAATGAAAAAAGGTCTGGATCCTTCCATTTTGCATTCATTTTTTTGGTTCTTCTTGAGTATTAAGGTTTCCATGCACAATAAACTTCAAATTCCTTTCTTATTCAATTTCTTTCACTTTTCTCCAATTTCTCACTCAAATTAAGAAAGAAATAATAGTCTTAAGTTTTTATAAAGCTTCTTTATTTGGTATTAGCAAGAAATCATCCGCGGAGCAAATTAGGGTTTCCATCAAATTTGAGGATTCCCAAAGATTAGGAGGAATTAAAACTTTCTAGGATTACAATCATATTTTGGTAAGGAATTTCATCTAGTTTAAGTATTTATTTTATAATAATATAAATTTGTAATTTGGGTTTTGCTTTACACTTAAGGATTTAAAGAATTTAGATTCAATATCGATAAATTAAGTTAGAATTCATTTATTTTAGGTTATTGTAAGAAATTAGGTTAAATTATGTATAGAACATATGAAACAGCACATTAAGTTGTGGTGGGATGGATGAATGTGTATATAATGAGTTATTTATGGGATTCTATTGTTGAAAATCGATCAAATGGCCGAGATACAAAATAAATATAATGAATATATGCTAGTTAGAAATTCAGAGGAGCAATGGGCATAATCGGATAATTAGATTATGTTGTTATGAATTTAGAGCTTGGGAGTAATATGAGTGTTGACTTTTGTGGCATTAGGTATTGGAAACGCAAGGTAGAAATCTGAGCGACATTGAGAATTGTAGGGAGTGTGAACCCTCTTAAGAATGGGTGGATATTTATTCTTTTTCCTTTGTTTTCATTTATTTTTCAAAATGTTTATTGATTATTCATGATTGAAATCATAGCAAGTAAATTGATTTACCTTATGCTCTATAGTAAATATTATATTTCTTTATGTTTCTAAATGACTTGTCGAGGACTTGCTAAGATATTGAGATTGAGGCTAGGAGGAGGCCATTTGTGATTTGATTATGGATTTTCAGTGATGATTTGATTTCTAATTAGTAAAACTTTTTGACTTTGAGTTTTATAAAATGATTGTATAAATGAACTTATGATAAAGAAAATATTTGACTTAATAATATGAATATATATATATATATGTATACATATACATTTTTCTTATGTTAGGACATACATATACATTCTTTAAATCTAATATCTATTATGAATTTTGAGTATTCTTTTACTTTTATTTCTAATTTTGGATTTTTTATTTGGTTTTTATAAGATAGAATATCCATACTTGCATTTATGGGCATTCTTATATGCATACACAATCTCTGATGTCGGCACTGATCCATAGATTAGAATAGTCTCTCTGTTCGATCAAATGCGTAACCCTGAACATGGACTCCTATTTTGTTATGAGTGATCATCTATTGAGTTGGTCTGGATGTAACCCTGTTCTATTTTGTACATGACATATACATAGTCATGTAGCATGAGTTCTGACACATATGTTTTCTGTTATTTTTGAAATTTGATTTTTGATTTGACTTATGCCTATTCCTGCATATGGGTTTTTAATCCTGATTTTTGATAACTAGTACTTATATATATTATAAAGTATATCTAAACTTATGAAAATAAAATGTTGATTTTACGAGAATCTTATAAGTGAATGAGATTTTGGATTTTCTATTTCTGCATTTGATTTTAATTCCTGGTTTCTATTTGCATTTATGCTATTTATATTTTGAGTCTACTCATTAAATCTCTTTCGAGACTTACTCCCTCACAGTCTTACAAGTAAATCAAAAATCTTAGTAAAATTTCGAAAAGCAGCCAAATGGAATAGATACTGAAATACATTCACTAGAGTTGGGTCCATTCATACATGGATATTAGGTAATGGGCACTGAGCCTTGATTTTGTATTTGGGTATACACTAGACAATTGAATGTATGATCATGTGAATGCGTATATATATGTATATGTTGGGCACGGAACCCAATATTCTGTATTTACAGATCTGATGTATGTATTATATATTGTGTATCTATCAAATGAGTTAAACTCTGTATACATGTCGATAATCTGTATATAACAGGTTATGTGTGTTAAATGATCAAGTGTCATGTCAGTTAGAGGCTTAGGAGGATGGAGATAGCCTCGCCTCCTGTCAGTCACCTTTAAAATTCCTGGGGTGTGACAATTTATCCATTATTTTTGAAATGATTTGTAATATGTAATGAACGTGGATTTGTTTGATATTTTATAGAGTTTGTTAAATTATTTTATTTGATTGTGTATTTGAATTTCTTTTTAAATTTGATTTGGGATACCTTGAATGATGACTAAGTTTGGAATTGATTATATGACCTTAAAATTATTTGATATATGATATTTTATCGAGTTTGGTTTAAATTTAAATTGATTGGGTTGAAGAATTGTTGATTTAATGTGATTGTGAATTGGATGATGGATTGGAATTAAGCAGGAGATTGATTGGCTTGAAAACTTTTGGGAGTGTTTTCTGTTTTGTTTATGGGTATCGGGATGTTTTACAAGCTCTCGATGTGTATTTTAAAAGTTTGCAAGGCATATAAAAGATTTATAGTGGTTGTTATGTGTGGATTTAACTGGTTGAAGTGTGACATAATGAATTTTTAAAACCCATGCACATGAGTTAAAAAAATTCTTGTTTTTGTTGTAACCCGAAAACAGATAACTTATATTTCATGTTAAGAGACATAATTGCTTGACAAATTTTTTATTCGCAGAAACTAGATATAAAAATCTAATTATAAAATTTTGTTGAGTGGTTTA
>JAVXUL010128922.1:0-15970 GCA_035590515.1 Trichilia minutiflora
CGTTAAATTTAGTTTATCATTATTTAATTCTTGATTAATTTAGATAGATTCTTTCTAGGTTGGTTTTCTAGATAAAACTTAGTGTTGATTCCTTTATAGGCATTAATAGAATTACGTATTCCCTGTGAAGACGATACCCTACTTACTTAGGATTATAACTTGACACCATACACTTGTGGGTAGATTTTTCATATTAGGTTTCACGTGAACAAGGTTCTAGGGGTGCATTCTAAGTGATATGATGTATTTTTGGGATTGGCGACGACTGTCAAGTGACCGACTAGGGTTGGGGCGTGACAAATAAAGTAGAGATTATGCATCGATTATATAGAGCTTAACAAGGACACAAGGAAGAACTAGTTTCTCCTTACCTTCATTGACTAAATGTTGGATAGGTTGGTAGGACATATTGCTTCTTCAATTACTATACCAAGTACAATCAAAATTGTAATTGTCCTAGAAAATCAAGAGAAAACTACTTTTACATGTCTATATGGCACCTTTGCCTTTCAAAGGATGTCATTTGGGTTATGTAATGCTGCAGTGACATTCCAAAGATATATGATGGCTATCTTTTTTGACATGATTGAAAAGATAATAGAAATATTCATGTTTGACTTCTCAGTGTTTGGAATTTTATTGGATGATTGCTTATTATTTGCCCTACAACGCGTATCTAAAAATCAATCGCAAGTGTACAATGTCAAGATTTGTATTATAAAATATTTAAGTTAGGATTTTTGATCTCACAAGATATTAATTTAAATTCTGTTAAGTAATATAAGTGAACTAATACTAAAATTACAGTTACATGGAGTACAACTACAAATAATTAAAAAACTCAAATTACAAATGTTTTAGAGAATTGATTTCACCTAACCTCCAATTATGTTTTTCTACCAATTTGCTATCCACTTATTTTTTAGTTTATAAGACAAGAATACTAATTTATTTAACTAACTGTCCTAAGGTCAAACTAAGTCTATTCCTAAAATCCAAATTCGATTTCCCTATCAAAATCTAAGAATTAAAAATACACTAAGCTCTTGAATTCTCTTTAATGGCCTTTAAAAGGATTAATGGCTTCCTGGCTGCTCATTAACATACTAGGTTATATTATTTGGGTTCTAATGTAAAATTATCACTTTTAAGGTCAAATCTTAAATTTAAAATCATCTAGTCTATGACCAACAAACTAAAAACATTAACTATAGTGTAATACAAATAAACTTATGAAAAGAGTAAATAAACCCTTGAAAGAATCCCCTCTTAACTATAGTAGAGGAGTGTCGTGCCCTATCCTATCTACCACGAGGCTGGAGACCTATAAGGAATCGAAGAAGCAACTAGGCAATCAAGATATCCCATTTATTATCTAATCATGTCCAGGTCTATTGATCTTAATTTAATTATTGGACCCAAGTATAGGTAGTCTTATTATAGTATATCCGATGAATCCAAATGTCGTATCTATAAGGAGTATTTTTTTCAAGAGTCTAATTGGTTTATATTCAAACTTAGGTCCAATAACAAAGGTCTAAAGTAAAGGTAAAATAAATAATAGATAAATTTTAAGAAAAAGATAACCAAGTAGAAATTAAATACAAATTATATGAAACCCGTCCCTTAACTTTATGGGAATAATAGTAGATCCCTCAAGAGTTTTACGTGTATGTTATCATGTTTAGATTATGCGCAAGAAGGTATAAGATTTGAAGATTTTGTTTTGAGTAAGATTATGGTGTGGGATATAAGCTTATGAGAAAGAACTGGATTTTTAACCCCCAAATCATCTCCAATTGAGAAAAAGTTCCCTGTTGTTTTTGTAAAGCCTAGAGAGAGATTTTCATTGGTATATTATAGGTTCAGTGGCGATATCCGAGCTAAAAGTTATGTCCATTTAAAGTGATAGTCCTCGGAAGGAGGACCAGAACAAAGGTATTGATACGTTTAGGGAAACGTATCGATACATTGGAGATGAAGCCAAACATGTCGATACCTTTGGAGAAGGGTATCGATACCTTTGGAGAAGGGTATCGATACCTTTCAGAGTTGTGTGCCAAACATATCGATACCTTAGCATGGGTATTGACACCCTGGTAATGGAGATGAAGTCCGCTTATGACGAAAGGTATCGACACCTTGTAGACTTTATGCATGGTAAATGATCAAATGTATAAATACGTTTTGAAAGGTATCAATACCTTTGAGGATTACACAGTCTATATACATCGAGTAGTGAGGATCATCTTTCCCATTTTCATTTTCTTCTCTCTCTCTCCTCTGAAGCAGTAGAACCCTCTCTCTCTCACTCTTGAAAACTAACGTCCTCCATTTCTCAACCAAACTCCACCATTTTAGTTCTTATAAACTCATAATCAACACCAGAACCTAGAAATCTCTTTGGATCGGAGTTCTAACTGCCGATTCGAGAGGAATCACAAAAGAAGGATTGAGGTGAACAGTAATCAAGGAAGAGAATCGAGCAAAGAGGGACTCAGAACACTTTTACCAGTTTGGATAAGTTCATCTGTACGCTCATTTCTTCGTTTTTAGCCTTCATTGTGCATAAATCGAGAAAATAAAGATTTAGGTTACTGTTTATAAAACCCTAAAAATTAGAGGTTTCCTCGTTTATCATCGGTATCAATAAATTAGAGGGCTTTCATAGCTAATGGTGTTGGAATTGATGAGAAAATTGTATGGAGTAGGGTTTGGTATAGGCTGTATGTATATAGAAAGAGAAAGGGTAGAGAGAGAGAGAGGGGTGCGAGAGTAGCATGAGCGTGCATTGCATCATACACGCATATTGTGATAGATCATTGAATCTATGTTTGTATGTGTATCCAGACATGACAATCGAGACGGGAGGATCTTCGCCGCAAGGAGGATACCGAGAAGGTAGTTTCCCACCACTATAAGTGGACATATTCTTTTTCCTTCGCCTCATTTATTGTCATTTATGAATGAATATAATACTAGAAGATAGCATGTGAATATGTATATGGATAACTGAAATGAGGAGGCGTTGGATGTATGTTGTATGGTAGCCGGGATAGCCCCTTGTTTGTGATAGAAATAAGCTTGTGATGAAACCTAAATTGCCATGAATGTGAAGCCAAAGGCCTAGTGTATATATATATTGTTATTGTGATTTTGAGGCCGGAGGCCAATGTTATATATGTTTGTGAATGTGGCAAAGTTAAGTATAATGGCCAGGGTGCCATACTTGTTTATTTGACCTGTGAGCCAATATGTCTTATTTTATATTTTGGTCATATGAGCCACCAATTATATTTTGGCCTTGTAAGACACCAGTTACTCGATTTGCCCTGATGGGCCATCGAGATTGATTTATGATTTTCGGTGCCATATTATTGACTATATGGTAAGGATTGGTCATACAGCTCATGTGGAGTGGGTGGAATCCACATATTCAGGCTAAAGCATACTAACCTTATTATGTTATGTTAATATCCCAATCAGGGTTGCGGATCGACCATACAGCTCAAGTGGAGTGGGTGGGATCCTATAGACCGAGGGATATTAGACATAGGAACACATCGCTAACCAGGGTTACGGATCAGTCATACAGCTAAGATGGAGTGGGTGGGTCCTATAGACCGAGGGATTATACACATTTGATATCATATTGATTTTTAGATATGTATATGATGTCACATTTTACTATACTTGATTTTATGATTACAAGGGTTTTCCGTAATCCGTGTTTAAGCCTCTGTTTTCTATTTTGTTATTTGTTTATCATTGAGTATTTTTCTAAATACTCACCCCTCACTTCCTATTTCAGGTTAGTGTAGTCAGACACGGCATAGCATAGCTAAAGCAAGACTTCAGCAAGTTTTAAAGTACTCGACTCAGGATTTTACATTATGGTCCACTGCATGTAAAACATTTGTAATAAAGTAATTTGATGTATTTGGCTTGGCCAGGAATATTTTGTAATGTATTTTGAGAAAATACATATATGATACATGTATATTTGAAAATCTTCCATTTTATATACTCTTATCTTGTTTTGAAAATGAGTTTGAAAACAAGTACTAATGCCTTACGGGTTCTAGGAATGCATTTTAAGTGATAGGATGTATTTTTGAGATTCACGATGATTGCCACGTGACCGACTAGGGTCGGGGCGTGACAACATAAGCCACATTGGGTCTTGTAAATAGCATAATATACATAATGAAATTAATGCTAAAATCTATGGTATCCTACTTATGTATTTTCTCTCTAATTGTATTTTAGGAGACGTTCTCTTAAAAAGAGTAACTCCATGACACATCTACATATATCCTTCCTTGGAGTTTTCTATGCTAAATCTCATTAACACTTATCTATGTACCTAGACTCGGATAATCCTAATATCTTATTAGATCTATCAAGATAGATCTTTATGCCCTATATATAGGATACTTATCTTATGTCTTTTATAGAAAAATTAGACAATAACTAAATCTTTATTAATTGTAACATCCCTACATCATTCTCAATGATTAGTATGTTATCCATATATAAAATTAAGAATGTTACTATGCTCCGACTAACCCTTTTGTAAATATAAAGAACATCAAAATACTTTTGATAAAATCAAACTCTTTGACTATCTCATCAAAATGTATGTTCCATAATTGAGAAGCTTGTTGAAGTCTATAAATAAACTTCTATAGCTTGCATACTAACTTGGCATTTTTAGTGGATATAAAACCCTCAAGTTGTGTCAAGTATACATCCTCTTTCAAATAACTATTAAGAAAACCAATTTTAATATCCACTTTCCATATCTTATAATTTATAGTATGTAGCTATAGCAAGTAAAATATGAATAGAATTAAGCATGGCCACAAGTAAAAATGTTTAATCAAGGTCAACTCCTTACCTTTAACGAAAGCCTTTTACTACCAGTCTCACTTTATAAGTCTCCACTTCTTTAATAACTCCAGTCTTTATTTTAAATACTCACTTACTTCTAATAATGTCTCCACACAAGTAATCTATAAGATCGATTACCCTCTATCACATAAAGTAAGAATAGTGTATACTAGTCTTTTTAATACTATAAAAACCTTACTTTATAGCCTCATAACTAGAAATATTTAGGAATAATGCTATCACCACACAATCTCATAAATATAAATTCATCATAATAATGTGTATTGCATACAGTCCATGGGTTTTATGATGACATGTAAATCAAACACATATATTATCATGATAAACGATAATACAAAAAGGAATATTTATTTTGTCGATAAAAAGATTTTCAAGAGATTTTAAAGTACAATCACATCTTGATTGGCTTTTAGGATATAAATTTCTTTTAGTAATTTCTATACTACACATCCATACTTGATGTCACACCCCAAATCTAGGAATCAGATCACGTGACAATCATTGTGAATCCAAAAAATATATCATATTAACTAGAATATACCTCGAGGATACACAAAAAACTGGTTTTTAAATTTAATCTCACATGAAATCTTCAAGTTTCTAAACATACAACTCAATAATAATATTCAGTCTTTAATTGATAAACCAAAATCATAAAAATCAAGCATCAATACCATAATCTAACGATTTAAAATAGAAAATTTGATATACATTATATAATATAGAATTAAATCTTAATACTCTCGACCGAGTTAAATACACAAGATAAGTCTATACAAATCAGTTTTACACTTAGTGGACCAACTATATACATACAACTGAGTCAAGTACTTGAGAATAGAATGAAATTTGCAAATAAATTAACACTGCTTGCTGTCAAAATACCCTAACCTGGAAGGTAGGGGAAAATGATGAGTATTTTAAAATACTCAATGAGTGTACAATAATAAAATATAGATTAACAAATAGATATATGCATTTGTCATATCTTAAAGGTATTAAAAGAAACAATATTCATTTTAAACCCACATATAATTGCTTTATCAAAACACAAGTATGGTAAAATATTAGCAAATCATAGTCAAATAAATCTTCAAAGTAAATCAAATCAATTGAGTATATTGGCTTCTATCTACCCTAATTGACTGTAGGACATCTTTAACTCGTGTATATATGTATGTATATAAATATTTGTTCTATAGCATACTAAGTAAATTAGGCTTATTGAATTTTCACTCACCTCAATTGGTTGTAAGATGCCCTCAATCTCAATACAGGGCCCCATTCATCTTAATTGGCTATAAGATGTCATTAGTCTTAATACATATTCTACCCATCTCAATTAACTATATGATACCCTAATATAAATCAACAATTGGCTCTGAAAAATGAAAATCTATACCAAAAATCATGTAACACTGGCTTTTAGATCATATCCATAGAAATCATTAAGATTCGTATATTTTAGTAAAAAGTTTGACCTCTTGACCTCAAATACATCATACTCAAAATAATGAAATCAATATTTATAATACAATGGTTTAGTAGACCTCATAAAATCACATCACATCATAAATGAGATAAAATCATAACGGGCCTTCAGTCCCAATATAAAATGAAACTTACAATCAATCTCTACTCTCAAATGCATGAATAAATAACAAATTAAAATCACAATATGATTATCTAAATCTACCGCAAATAAGGAAACCTTCTCCTAGTATCCACACAACCATCATATCATCGCCTCCCAATGTGCATTATTTCATATTGAAAAATATTTTCTATTGCCTAATGCGTAAAATGTGTAAGTTTTAATAAATTGTTTTATACATAACTAAAAGAGTTAAAAACAAATTCACTCATAAACATGTAATGGGGAGCCACTCTTCTAACGGCCTCCTCGTGAAGGAGATCCTTAAACTACATCGTCCATACCTATAACAAATATACACATACGTATACATATATATACTGAAATTAACAACTATTTCTCATAAATACCACATATTATGCATGAATGATGCATATGAATGCCCTGTTCTATATATATATATTTCTAATTATATATATATATATATATAAAATTAGAAATTATCATTTTATTGATTTTTTCCCTCTAATCCACATATGATTTATGTACAAAATTATAACCAATTCTTTTATTCTACTCGATTAATCCAATTTTATCATATTTCGTTGAGATTACACAAAGTCATCAATTACTAAAATCTGTAGATACAGTAACCAAATCCACTGTTTCTTATACATGAATTTTCAACTTCATAAAATCAAAAATTTAAACAAGCATAAATGAATTCTATGCTTTAAACAATGTAAGGAAACTCACATTTCGATATTTAGAATTAAAACTAATGAAGGAACAGTAAACCCTAACTTTTAAATCCATTAATAAAACAAAAAATTGAGGTTATAGATTGTTCATAAATTTTCCAAAAGAGTCAAATTCAATTCTATAAAACATTGGTTGCTTCAATTTAATGAAACCTCAAAATCATAAATAGTAATCGTACACCCTTTTTTTGTTCTCTAGGTCGATTCTTCTACCAAATTAATAAAATAAAGCTTGTAGGTTGAAAAGGGTATTTAGTATTTGTATTTTATAGTAATAATCGAGGATTTAATTGATAGAAAATTAAAAGAAATAGAGAGGAAAGGATTTTAGGGTTGCACTATGGGCTACTGAGATCAGAAAGAAATAGAGACCACAAAAAATGAGGGATTCAGCACCTATTCTTCTTATGAGTCCGTAAATGGACTAAGAAATGATAAATTTAGTCTTGAAATTTGAAAAAGGACAAATGAAAAAGTATGGAAAATGGGTAAAATTATCTTTTTCTACTTTAAAAATCGCTTCTAACGTGATTTTTTGTCAAAAGATATCGATACTTTCTCAAAGGTATCAATTCATTTGGTTAGGGTATTGATACTTTAGCCAAGGTATCGATACCTTCTCAATAAAACCATTTTTTGGTCTGAGTTTCAATACCTTTGTTCTAGGATATCGAAATCTTATAAAATATCATTCAAGTCCTCAGTCTATTTTCAATATTGTTTTTTCTTCATCGAAAGTCCGATTTCACTTTCGTTTTTTTCACATAATTGTCTTTCTGTCCTCTTTCATTAGAAATAAATGGCTTATCAATTAAATTTTTCAATCATTAAAATTTACGTTTGAAGTTCGGGTGCGCGGTGGAGACTATACTACAACTTTTCTAAAACTCAATTAAACTCATTCAAAACTTTGAAAACACTTATTAAACATTAATATGGGTTTATTCAACTAATATTAACTCCCAAATGTGTACTTTAAGAAATGATGAAAATATCCTTATGTTGAAAATATGAGGTTTGCACTTGATCTATGCCATTTGGTTGTATTAATATACATGACCATTGAAGAATTAGTTACGAAAAGTGTAATAAACATCACTTTGATATTGATATAACTAGTAGACAAGATTGTTAAAGATACTTTTACTAATGATAGCTAATTTTTTGAGCTGTTAAGGTTGTAATATACAATTATAAGATAATATATATAACTCAAGTGGGAGATTATTGGATTTTAAGCCATTATAATATAGGTCACATATGTTATAATTATGTATTACACGCTGTCATAAAAATTAACCTAATCTAAATTGATCAAATGAAGTTAAATAAATTATGGGATAAATTTATTATAAAAATATGGACATTTTATGTATAAAGACTGGGATCTTATTCCTATTTGATAATATGGACTGAGTAGGAATAAGAACTATGGGTTACCTAATTATCTAGAATTTTCTTTATCTATGAGGTTACGGTCCCCAAGTCTGAATATAAATATAGTACTATTTTGACATCCGATTATCAAAAAAGTAAATGACAAAAGAAGTTCTCAATAAAAAATTCTAGTGTTCAGAACTTGAAAGAATCATAATCACATGACTGATTGAAGATTAATTCTACAACGTGAATTTAGGCATATTTTGCTTTAACTTTCTTTTTTTTTTTTGATAATTTGATATGAATGTTCTTTGGGTTTATAAAGTTATTCATGGATTATGAATAATCTACAGTTTTTGGATGCTGTCAGAATATAAGTACTACTAAATATATGAATTCATATGTAAACTCAATCACATAAATGAATGTGAAAATTTTATATTATTGAATCAGATATGCAAGGGATTGTATAAAAATTTGTATTTCTAATATTACTATCACAAAATATATTTAATATATGTCAGCAATGCTAAGGATACAAACCTCATATAAAAGTTGGCATGGGCATAATATATCATTACCAAATGATTTATATTTTCATAGGAGAAAAAAAATCATTGGAGTAAGAAAATATACTAAGAACCAAATTCCAACATACTTACCTCGCAACGCTTCCCATATTGATCCTGATCTAACACTTTTAATAAGTAGAGATATTAAAAGTATCTCTAACACTTTTAAGATAATTTAAGACAACTTTAAGATAATTTAAGATAATTTAAGATAACTTTTTTGTGTCTCACATATTGATCCTGATCTAACACTTTTAATAAGTAGAGATAAGACTTTCAATCCCATGAAATTTTTGGGATAGCTTAGGATAAATATTTTAGATTTAAGATTGTTTTAATTTAATATTTATAAATATTGTAGTAATAATTTTTGATATTTATTTATGAATATTATTTTGTTAATTATTAAATTGATATTTAGATAATAATATTAATTAAAATATTTTTATGATAAAAATAATATAAATTTATTAATTTTTTTATGAATAATATTTGAATTTAAATTAATATTGATTGATTTTTATTTTAATAATTTAATTAATTAATTAATTAATAATAAAACTATCAATAATATCCCATCCAAATCAACAATTGGATTAATTTGAATCGGATTCAAAAATTTTTGGATTGGTTTCAACTTAACATTTTAGAAATCAATAATATCGATTTGATTTCTAAATCGAAGTAAAACCGATAAAACTGAGCTGATTCAATAATTTTAAAAATATTATATTTATTAGGAATGAAAAAAAAGTACATTATTTTATAATGTGGATCAAGGTTTCATGGAACCTACAAAAAATCTGGCCCAGATCCACGTTGTGAAAGCCTTGTAATCCGGTTTATCATTTTTGATTCTTTGCAGATCAAGAAATCCCTAAATCGAAATATAGAATGCTCGGCTCCCCCACCTCTCACTCGCACAACTCTTGCCACTGACTGATTATCTGAGTTATAATACAAATCCTGAAATCCCTAAATCAAATGCTCAGCTCCCAACTCCCCTTGCACCAATGACACCAATTGACTGATTCACCAAGCGAGCGACATTCTAGGTTTCAAAATTCGAACGAACGACACTCAAGCACAACAAACCAGGTAACTCACTCTCATTCTCATTCTCTGTTCAACATACAAATATACACAAAATTTTGAGTATTCAGGGTTTCAAATCTTGATGCAATGGAGTGGTGTAGGATTTCAAATGAAATGGCTCATTTTTGGGTTGTTTTATTTTTTTTTCCAGCTGACTTCATAATACCTGCAAATTTATAGATGGGTTTTGTTCCATCGTAAATTTGGGTTCCATCTCTAAAACCAAAAAATCAAAATCCAAACCGTTCCCTTCGGTTTGAGTTACATTAATTTGTTATATGCTGTAGATTTGTATCGATTTGATTTAAAATTAAATCGATATATTTAAATTAATTTAAAATTTACTCAAACCAATCCAAATAAAAAATGCCCACCCGCATGCGAAGGTATGAATTTATAATTTTAAATGTTTTATATTAATTTGAGCAAAATAATTTGCACAAAATAAAGAGACCTCTTTTATATGTAAAAGACTTATAATAATTTGCACAAAACAAACTTGTAATTTGCACAAAATAAAGATACGTCTTTTACATATAAAAGACGTATAACCTTTGTAGAATCATTACATAATTATACATTACAAGAGTAAATTCAGTTAAATTGTCATTTCATCTTGTGGACCCGATTTGACTAAGTTACAAACAAAATCAAACACATCCTTAAGTGTATTAGTTTTAGGCCTAACCCAAAAGTTTAATGTCAATAATAATATAAATAATTATAATTTAAAGGAAATAACGATAATTTGACTGGATTATTGGATTAAAACGATTAATAATAATATAAATTATGGATGCAAGAAGTTGTAGTCGTCTTTAATTTCTAAAACCAGCACATTCTCTTCCTTGATCTCTGGCTCTATAAAACTAAAAAACAATGGAACTTTAGGGGTAAAATTGATTTTTCGATGAAAACCATCAGATGCTTTAGTCAGTAAGGGTTTTACTTGTGTGTGAAAATAAAAATAAAATGAAAATAAGAGAGAAAAGCTTAGAAAAAGTGCTTTCGTGTCTAGTGTGAGTGAGTGAAAAGTATTTTCTCTCTAAAAGTCAATTCGTACCTCTCATTATTCCTGGATTTGGTTATATTAGAATCATAGAATTTCGTATCTATAACACGTGTCATCGTACAGCTGATTTGTCCTAAAAACTTGTTGCGAAAATCGTGGGATGTGGATGTCGTGGTACTGTTCCCTACCATGTATGTCATGAGTACAAATTTTCTAAGGTAGAGCCTCCAGATTTTTTGAGACATAAGCCTCCAGATTCCTTGAGGTTTTCCCGATGCGTTTTTTGGAGTTGTGTTAGAACTTTGATGACACCATATAGTAGTGTCGTGGATGATATTCGCGTCACAGATATACCCAAGGCTCCAACGTCATACAAAGTATATGCCTAATCAAATCCCTCGAGACGAAGTCTCGGATAGCAGTTGCTGAAGATCTCTTCCAAGCGTAGATTTGTGATGAGTAGCCTGAGGAAGATTCTTTGACTAATGGCCTTGTATGGGTTATCTGAAATGATCCTATTATTTCCAGTGCTGTATGGAGAGGTGTCGGAACGTCGTCGTATTTAGGGGTTTATGGGGACGATTATGTCCGTATTATGTTTGTATGATGGGCTAGGCTTTGGTGAAAATATCCAAACATTAAGCACCCTACTTTTTAATTAAAAACTAATTAACGACTGCTCGGTTGTCATGTCATGCCGTAATTATTGCCGTCATCTTTAAGTTACCCCCATTGAAAATGTAACCGTCAGTCATGTGGTATCTCCTCATTGAAGGACCAGACTGAGAAACCATGATACTCGGGCCACAATAATTCAGTTGATGTGGTGAGCCCCATCTGTATTCAAATTCGAAGAGACGTAACCCTTGATGTTTTGGATTTAGATGACGTGACAACTTTCTATCCATTGGACTCGATATGATGGTTAAGTTTCTTCTGGTCTTCCCCCTATCTGTCTATAAATACCCCCTCCTTCTCTGAAATCTTCTTTTCTCTCTCTTGATTATCACCTGCAAACAAGTATTCTCCTGAGCACTCTACAAACTTTCTTGATGATTTTTGACAGCTTTTTGTTCGCAACATTCAGTTCGTTTTCGAGCATCTTCAAATCTCATCACACTTGGTAAGTTAATCATATATCTCTACTCATTAGTTTTCTGCAAGCTTTTTTCAAACTGTGAATATATACTTAGATAGAACAGAGAGCATGTTAGGACAGAATGCATGTTAGAACAGAATGATTTAGTCGTCTTGTATAAACACTTAAAACAATAGTACCGGTGTTTATAGAAAAACAGAGACCATGCTGTTATCTTGGCTCCGAATAACAGAACATAGTAGCCTTAGTAGTAATAGAAAATTTTTAGAGTTTTTGATGATCCCCGAATAACCCTTTTGACTGTTTCCCTTTTGTTTTCCTAGGTAGAAATGGCTTTTGCTTTCAGCTTTTCGATCACACCTAAGGCTGTTATTAGGGGAGACAACTTAGGAGAAGGCCTAAAATTGATGGCCAGTCCAACACCAATATCAGAAGTTTCATCTCCATACAAATCGGACTAGTTCACCTCTACGGTCATAGAGACCATTCTTGAGGCCTACACAACACTCTTTGAGATTCTCAAAGATGTATATATCTGAGCTCCTGAGGCCGATGAAAGTCCCAGTAACCCTTTTGAGAGTGAAGTTGCCTTCAACGAAGAGCTATTCTACCTAGGGGTTAGGTTACCTCTACAGTTATATTTCTGTTGAGTCTTACAATGATGAGGATAGTCTCGTACCAGCCTAATCTAAACGACTGGAGAACTTTAGTAGGACTATTCATTTTATGAGGACAAATAACAGACTCACCACCCTCTATGAAAGAGCTAGAGTATATGTTTGTGCTCAAGAAAACCCCTGAGAAAACCCCCGGATGGTATTACCTATAGGTGAGACCTCAAAAACCAAATCCAATGAAAGGGAACCCCACCTGCAATAAAGACTAGAAGAATAAATGGTTCTTCGTGGGTGGCAACTAGAATGTCGAGCCGCACCTCTCTGTCCCAATAATATTTTGTGAAGCTTTGCCATGGACAGGGGCAAAAGAGCTGAGCCCCCATAGTTTAGAAATTATTAGGCAGGTTAGGGCTCAGTCCTCAAATCAGAAATCCCTACTTTTTGATTTGAACCTTATAGCCTCGGGTCTAGTGAAGACATGCCCGAATAAAGACTTTGTAAACCTCCAGAAGAAGAATTTTGCTCAGATTCAAATCTTTCTCTTAAATATATGATCTCATGATATACTTTTTTTATTATAAATATAATTAACTCTTCTGTTTGTTATTTTTGCAAAAATTATAATGTCTGAAAAACCATCTGCCTTGGCCTCTCTTAAAAAGCTTGTTGGGAAGAAGCAAACCGAGACCTCCCAACAGGCACCCCCCTAGAAGCAGCAATATAGCAAGGGGAATGTTTTGGTGACGAGGAGAAACCAAGGGCTCTCTGAGTCGAAATCTGAGTCTACTCCGCTTATTGTCCTGGACAAAGGAAAAGGGATCATGATCAAGAAACCACCCCTAGAGAAGGGGCAGAAGAGGATAAGGGAAGATCCCTCGATCGACCAGGGGCAAAAGAAGTTAAAGATCGGGGGGATGGGCTCCCAAAAATTTGATATGGATTTTTATGGGACAGTAAACATATATGAGCTAAAGCCCGATGACATCCCCAAGGGAAAGCAGAAGTATTTTTCCCATATCCTGGACCTCATTAATGACAGTGGGAGGCATCTGGCTCCCAATGTTACTAAAAGATTAGAAGCCAAAAAGGACACCGAGGTGATGGAGTTCATGTATAGATGGGGTCTGCGGGTAAGTTCAATACTCAATGTATAAGAATTATCCTTTTATACTTAGCTAACAATTTGCTTTATTTGTTGCAGGCCTGTTATCAAATGAAACAGCAATGGGAGTCTCGGAAAGACGAGACGAACAAAATAAAAAAACTCAAAAAAAAGAACATCTTTGTTGTTAAACAACAAGAGAAAGTCGAGGTTGAATTGGCTGTTAAGAGGACGCAATGAAAGGCCAAGGATTCGACATGGGCAAAGGAGAAGGAAGAGTTGGAGCTTAGAATTGCTTCCTCAAAATTCGTGCATTTAAGGATAACTGTTGAAAATGCTAACTTGAAGTCTCGAATGGCACTTCAACAATCAATGATGGAATTACTGAGGAAGCAGTTGGCCGGGGATCCTTAAAGAATCAAAGAGGCAGTAACAGTTGCAGAGCCTGAAGGTAAGGCCAATATAAATCAAGCCATTGACCTGACTTGTCAGACTTTCAAGGAAAAATATTCTCACCTTGACCTCGGGTGGCTGTATGAGGCACTAGGACGGGAAATGCCAGCCTTTGAAGTCCCTGGCGCATAGGCAACTATAGAAGCCCCTACCTCAGTTACTGTGATAGAGACAACCTATGCCGCTCTTCCAACAACAAAGCAGTCTCCCACCGACTAGCCTGTAGACTCCAGAGAGAATCCATAACCCAATCCTCCCGAGAATCCAGAAGTTTAAGAAGTTATAAATTAGGAGAATTTGGGTCAGATGCTCTGTGATAATAATAGCTTCTGGTTTTGTTCAAACTGAATATTTTAATAAAATGTTGCCCTTCTAAATTTGATCGTAGCTCTTCTGAATTTTTCTTCCTTTTAACGATATCTGAAATAGAACACTTATCCGAGCATATAACTTAGAAAATTTTCATCAAATATATAAGATCAGTCCAATGTGGATATTCAAGCAAATGACCTAGAAAAATTTCATCAAACATATAAGATCAGCCCAATGTGGATATCCATGCAAATGACTTAAAATTTTTGTATAAAATATATAAGATCGTGTTAGATAGTATGCAACAAAACTGTCGTAATCAATGTGCTCATTATAAAAAGATACAAATATGATGTCAACATATTAATCTTATTAATCATTAACATAAATTGTATGTACAATCAAATAATATTAACAAGTCTATTTCAGTTAATGGTCTATAACAGAAGGTAGAACAAACTGTTCGTATCACATGGTCTTGGATCCTAGGTGACATGATTTTGATTATATTATTGAAATCGGGGATGACATGATCCTTATAATTGGCCTTAGACATCATAATCCAAAGGGCCTCAGGTTTATATGATTCTTTAAGCTGTGTACATCCTTATCACGGAGACGACGTGATCTCATTGACATAAGGTCTTCTCAAGGATGACGTGGTCCCAACAGTTGGCCTCGGACGACATAGTCCATATGGTCTTGGAACGACGTGGTTCCATAAGCTGTAAAATATCCTTAGCATGAAGACGACGTGCTCTCATTGGCATAAAGTCTTCTCGGGGACGATGTTGTCCCAACAACTAGTCTCGGACAACGTGATTCATATGGCCTTGGAACGATGTAATCCATAAGATGCAAAATATCCTTAGCATGGAGACCATTGTTATCAAAATCGATATTTTAAACAGTAAAATCAATGATTTTAACAAGAAAACGATTTTGATTTTAGTTAAAATCGAAAACAATAAAACAGTAAAATTATTTGACCGATTTTGATCCATTTTAATCGATTTTGATCGATTTTATTAATTTATAAAAATATTTTAAATATTTTAT
>JAVXUL010128933.1:0-15970 GCA_035590515.1 Trichilia minutiflora
GGATTGGGAAAAATTGCGTCTTTCCCGAACCATTTCTGCATGTGTTGCGTCTGCCCCGAACCGTTTCTGCTCTGCATCTGTCCTTTGATCACATGTATGCAACAATTATCTGTGAAACATATATGATATTATCGTAGTCATATTGTAACAACATAAATTGATTGGTAATCACAACTTGAAAGGCAAGCCACAACACTAACAGTCAATTTTCGGAGCCTATTGAAATTGAAAATAGTCATCAACTTATTTTTCTCTCAATTATTCCAACATATACATGTCATGAATTGTTGGGTATAACATCAAAATATTATTAATAATTCTTTGCACGTTTTCTTCAATTTTTTTAAAAAAGAAAATTACAACATGGATCATGTTTTTTTTTTCTTAAAAAAAAAATTGAACTGCCAACGCATGAATTATGTCCCATTGTCATAATAATTAATTGATAAGAGTCATCTACTGGAATTCGACTCTAAGGTGTGTCCCATTTCATAGCATGGGCGTGAGCATGTGAAACTTCATAAAATAAAATAAGAGAAATAATAATATTTTCAAAAATTAACAATGATCAATCATTGGATATTAATGATCCGATTTCTATTAATAAAATGTTTGTTCATCGATGATGGTGGTGGTACGTACTGCCAAGTGCCAACCCAAAAGGGGTTTGTTGAAAAGTAATTAAACCATTATAATTAATTATGCGCTAAATAAAAATTTGTTTAACAAGATTAATAAACATACTAAATATTATTTTCCAATTATATATAATACGTTAGATATATATCTTTTTAGATGGTGGAGGCTTCTCTTTTCTTCTCTTGTGCCAAATGATTCGTCGATTCTTCTTTGCACCGAAGACATCAAGAAACCATAGATTCACGAATACCTAATTTCTTATCCCAATTTGCCCATAGTAATTATATGGATGAAGTTAGCATTGCATTGAATTTTCATTTTTCTTTCTTCTTCTTCTTCTTCTTCTTCTTCTTCTTTTAAATATTTGACACTTTGTTTTTGATCATTCTCTTATTATACTAAGAGAAAGCAAATGTTCTCTCAAATTACAAAGGAAACCTACGACTGCTTACCAACGCCATTTTTGACCATATGAAAAACTGAAATTTCTTCCTTCAGCTTTCAATTAAATTGATCGAAAAGAAAGAAGAT
This sequence comes from Trichilia minutiflora, assembly GCA_035590515.1. Lineage (NCBI taxonomy): Eukaryota > Viridiplantae > Streptophyta > Magnoliopsida > Sapindales > Meliaceae > Trichilia > Trichilia minutiflora. The sequence continues at coordinate 1,171 of JAVXUL010128933.1, forward strand.
GAAATGAGTTCTTGGAATAACATTAATTATGAAAACTCAGATTTGACAAATTAGTGCGAGAAGAAGAAACTTTACTTGCCTCTTAAGTCACAAACCTTTCAAATTGTCATAGCTAGCCTGGCTAGGAGACTTTTTAGTTCACTCATGCACCAATATTAGTTGTGGAACAATTCTTCGGAGCTTAAATCTTCTCATAAATTATTATTATTATTTAAGGGAGAAAAAGAAAAGTTTTTTAAATTCTTTTTTTTAAAGAAGAGTTTGAAACAATTTTCTAAACAAACCCAATTAAAGTAATATCTTGATTATAATAATGTCATATGAGTATACAAAATATAAATTTTTTTGTATAAATCTTTGCATATAAATTGATGAAAAACTAATTGTATGACTAATATTATCATCTGATTTAACGTCACCTCACTTGATTTATTATTATTAATTAGATTAATTTTATATTCTTAATATTACATCAATTTTGAATTGATTATGTTTTCATTTTGGTAATATTTTTAGGATAAATAAAAGAATTTTTAAAATATTATAAAATATAAATTATTTTTTTTAATTTTATGTGAGTAGAGTTATATACATACATACATATATATATATATATATATATATATATATTAAATTCTATACACTTAAATCTCATTCTATTCATACATCTATCAAAGTCAAATATTACAAATATTAAAAAAAATAATTTGTTTATATTACTGTAAATCACCCGAACGATATCATTAGAAGTGTATTATTAAAAACCCTTGTATTAACCCTAGAATTATTTTGGTATTGGATGCTGCCACCATTTTTTTGACCCCAAGTTAGGTAAAGTTCGGTTCCGATGTTATTCAAACCTTATACTTAGAGATTAGTTACTGGGTAATCCGTAGTCCACCCCTTTGCCCAGCTACCTATGCTAAGCAATGAGACAATGAGTTATTAAAAGAATTAAGCAGACGCATTCTTACGTTATAGATTGTCGTCTTGTAAGTTGTCTTGTACAAAATTAAATCTTACAAAATATTTTACACAAATTTATAAATAAAAAAATTATATTAAATTATACTATTTACGCACATAAAATACATTTGAGTGGTTGAGGGTTCAAGAAAATACAATAGAATTAGAATCAAAACTTCATTGAATTCTAATAAACAAATAAACGGACAATTCGTCGTTATTCATCCATTGGTTCATTTCTTTTAATTCTTAGGAGCACTGAAAAAAGCATCTGAAATGAAAAATAAATAATGATGTTGTAATATCTGAACTTTTATGTTTGTGTAAATAAGTGTTGGCATAGTAATTACAGTCAAAATTTAATAACTGTCTACACTATCCATGGTGATAATCGCTGGTGATAGTGGGGTGGTGAAAATTTTTTATGTATTTGTAATTGAATTTGGGTATCTCTTAAGTTATCTATGTATCTCCTTTCTTTTCCTTCTCCTACTTCTCTCTTCTTCTCTCTTTCTTCTTTTCTATTAAAGTTGGAGGATCAAATCACACGTAATTCTCTTTTTAGGAAAGATGATAACTTTTATAAGATTTGGGTGACTCTTTCTATGGATTTTGGGATGAGTCCCATTAATATGTGGTCAGACTAAATAATGAGCCTGAGCCTTCAGATTGGGCTTCAGTAAATTACCCAAACATAAAGCCCCCTAATTTTTAGTAAAAACTATAGTCTGTATGGATCTTTCATAGGGGTAGGTACTCCATACGGGATCTACACATCATCAAATGAAAGAATGGAGAACCATCAAGCGCTTAAACTCGGGATGAAGCGAATAAGCTCAGTAATATGGAGCGGGTGAAATCAGAATCATCGAGTGCGTAAGCTCGACATCGAACGAATAAGCTCGGTATTATGAGAGAGATAACAGAGAATCATCAAGCACGTAAACTCGACATCGAGAGAATAAGCTTAGTATCATGAGCGAGATAGCAGAGAATCATCAAGCACGTAAACTCGGTATCATAAGTGAAATTGTAACACCTGATCCAAGTCTTTCAATAATATTGTCCGTTTTGGCCCAACCCTTGGGGCTTCATGATTTTGTTCTTGAAATGAGTTATCCTGAAAACTTCTCAAGAGGTTATCTATCTTGGTACTGCTCTCATCCAAGTGCGTTTAATTGCGTAGTTTTTGGAGTTAAACCACCACCCATCCCAAAAGGCCTTATTGACAATTTGGCTCCAACTCTACATATATAGCCCAGTAACTTTCTCTCCTATTTCGGTGTGGGATTCGGTTCATCCCTGTCGTCCTAGAAGCCTGTAAGAAGCCACTCTTTGCTCAGGCTCCTTTGGTCCCGACGCCACATTCCGCCCTCATCGGATCAGGATGTTACAACATGACATTTTCGGTAACCTCTACCTTGAGTTCTTCGCGTTCTTGCCATTTCTGATTTCTTTCTTCTTTCTTCATCGAAAATGACATTCCTTTCCTTCATGATTTTCTAACTTAGGTATCAGAGTTTTTTCTTCGAGAATTTCACCCGACGTCACTCCGAAGGTATTATCATTTTACAGGCTTAGGAGATGAAGCTTTACCAGAAACAACCACGCTTTCAACTGTCTTCTGGTGGAAAAATAATCATCCAACAGCAGCCTTATCACCCTCATACTTTACCAGCTGAGTCATTCCACGTTGATCATGAGAAGGGTCCACAGACAATTCTCGCACCAATAACTAGCATTGTCTGTGGGAATTAAACAAAAAGCCATTGAAGCACGATTTTTGTGAAGGAAGGAAGAAGGCAAAGTGATTTTTAAAAATTTCGCTAACTTAGAAAACTTGAAGATGGTAGAAAGAAGGCAAGGAGATGAGGGTTCCAGCTCTAGTCCAAGTACTGCTCGTGGAGGGGGGGAGAATCCCCTGACACAGGAAGGGCCTCAGTTAGCGAGTACACGCACCGATAAACTCCTAGCCAACAGGGCCGAGGCACTAGAGAGAGAACTAATGAAGATTTGAAGGCAGATGGCCAGGAAAGTCAAACTCCTCAAAGCGACCGTGCAGAGAGGCTTCGGGGCTCCAGAGAGATGTATGGCCATATGCCTGAGCAGAGAATGACAGCCAAGCAGAAAGAAAAAGCCAAAGCAACTGAAAAGTTAGAGGAGTCTCAAGCATCTCAAGAGGTTAACACTCCCCTTTAAAATCTACGAGGGGCATGGACACCAAAGAAATAGGGAAGGTAAAAATTATGAAGGGATAAATCAGTCAGAAATGGAGTATAGTTTGGCCTCCACAGACATAAAAGTTTACCTAAATGAGAAATATGCTCGAAAAAATGAAGAAGCAGCAGCCGTCAGCAGACAGGAAATGGAAGAATGTATAAGGAAGATGTTATGTGAAATGGGGGCGTACAATATCCCTGCTCAAGGAAGGAACCCAGGAACCAAAAAAGTCTCTACTTCTGGGTTCAAGTCCCCTCTCTCAGAGGAAATCCTGTCCTTACTCCTCCTCGAGAAGTTCAAAATGTCCCATCTTCCTCTCTATTCAAGAAAATTTGATCCATCCCTGCACGTTGATATGTTTAGAGAAATGATGTTGATTCAGGGCCTGATTGAGCCACAAATGTGCCGACCTATTTCCCTGACTTTAGAAGGGCTGACAAGGCACTGGTACAAGAACTTACCACCAACCAGCATCAATAGCTTCAATCAATTGGTAACACTCTTTAAAAATAAATTCAAAAAAGTGGTGGCCACCAGTCGAAACCTGAGCACCTTACTGTCAATACGTCAGGGAGCCAGAGAAACCTTGAAAAGCTTTATGCAAAGGTATCACGAAAAGGTAATGGAGTTAGGGGCTTACCATCACCCTCTAGCTTTAGAAGGGTTAGAAAAAGGCCTACAATTGGAAAGGGGTTGGTATGCTATTCATCGGCGTACAATAGATACATATGAAGTAGCCCGAATAAAACTGCTAGATGAAATTCAGATCAAAGGGGAGATGCTCCTAAGGATGAAAGAAGAATCCCTGGCAATCCCAACTAGGAGGGAACATCCTCAGGATACGTGGCAAAGGAAAAAAGGAGCTCGCTATAGAAATCACAAGTACGACAAGAAAGATCGGGGTCAAGGAAAGTTTTTGCCCTGGTAACCCTTGGATGACAGGCCATCAAACAATCCTGAGGCTCCCCCAGAAGGGTGGGACAACTGGCTACCCAGGGGTTCACCCTACTAAAGGCTCCTTTGTCTGAGATATATGAGTATGTAAAGAGCTGAGGGCTCTTGGCACCACACCCCCAGGCCATGAAAGCGAAGGTGCCCAAAAGGAACAAAGGCCGATTCTATGAGTTCCACAAGAAAGGCGATCATACTACTGATGAATGAGAGGATCTGCAAAACCAGATTGAGATACTAGTCAAAAATAGTTATCTCATAAATTACATTGATTCCCAACACCTCCTCCCAAGATGCGGACCACATCAAAGAGACGAAGACTACCCTAAGTCGGACTAAGGTATCATGGTCATCTCGAGAAGGCTTACCCTGGTAGGATTATCAAACAACTCTCCCAGGAATTATACTCGATATTCATTGCCCAATCATTCTTCAGATGTTTATATGATGATCGGATGAGAGGCCGAGGATCGTCACCGTTCCCATCATATTCACTGATGAAGATAAGGTAGGAGTCTACTACCCTCATGATGATGCATTGGTAATAGCAATGGGGATTGCCTCTAAATAGGTCACTAAAATTTTAGTTGATACAAGTAGTTTAGTAGATATAATTTTCAAATACACTCTGGACTCCCTAGGCATAAAAAACCTGGAATTGATTCTGCCCAATTTCACTTTGAACGGATTTGGGGATTCTTGCATCACTCCTCTGGGATTGATACAGCTGCCAATCACTATAGAGGAAAGGCCTTATCAAAAAATGACTATGATTTATTTTCAAGTGGTCAACTTAAAGATCCCTTACTTCGCCATCTTGGGAAGACCCTTTCTTAAAAATACCAAGGCGGTGAAAAGTATCCACTATTTGAAGTTGAAGTTCAAAGTTGGAAAAGGGATTGGTATCGTAAGGGGTAATCAAAGGGAAGCGAGGTCGTATTTTACCACCTCTACAAAGCAAGCTTACTGCATCGACAAGAGACCCATAGAGGTTTTCTCTAACCAAACCCAAGTTTCTACTCCCAGAATCAGTGAAGGGATGGGATCGGGGGAACAACACGTAGCCTCTACTGGTAGTCAGGTCAGAGAGAACGAGGAGCCACCGCTTCCTAGATTAGAATCAGAGGAAACCCTAACAGACATTGTGCTGGATGAACGACACCCTGAGAGGATCATCAGGATCAAGACCCAAATGAACCCTGAACAGAAGCAAAACATGATAGATGCCCTAAGGTGGAATGAAGATGTGTTCGCCTGGAGTCATGTAGACCTGCCAGATATTGACAAAGGGGTTATAACCCATCATTTAATGGTCAGCTCTTCGTACAAACTAATCTGACAAAAGAGAAGGATATTCAACGCTGAAAGACAAAAAGCCATCAGGGAAGAAGTAGAGAAGCTGCTCAAAGAGGGTTTCATCAGGGAAGCTAAATACTCGGATTGGTTGGCGAATGTCATTCTGATCAAGAAAGCGAATGAAAGCTGGAGGATGTATATTGACTTTACCAACCTGAATAAGGCTTACCCAAAGGATAGCTTTTTCCTGTCCCGAATTGATCAGCTAATTGACTCAACGACAGGGCATGAACTGTTGAGCTTTATGGATGCCTTCTCGGGGTACAACTAAATACCACTACATCCCTCTAACCAGGAAAAGACAGTATTCATCACTGATTAAGGGTTGTACTGCTACAAGGTCATGCCTTTCAGTTTAAAGAACATAGGGGCCACCTTTCAAAGATTAGGGAATAAAGTTTTCAAGGCACTAATAGGAGAATCTATGGAGGTCTACGTGAACGACATGATTTCGAAGTCCATCAGAGCCGTAGACCACCCCCACCACTTGAAGCAAGTTTTTTTTCTTCTCAAGAAGTATCAACTGAGGCTCAACCTTGAGAAGTGTGCCTTTGGGGTCAAACCAGGAAAATTTTTAGGATTCGTAATCAATAAAAGGGGTATTGAAGCCAATCCCCGAAAAATACAGGCCATCATGAACTTAAAGAATCCTAGCGCATTGAAGAAGCTGGAAAGTCTAACGGAAAGGTTGGCAGTCTTGAGTCATTTTATTTCACGATTCACTGACAAGTGTTATCCCTTTTTCAGGGTTATCAAGAAGGGTAAGGACATAACATAGGATGAGGAATGCAAAAAATTGTTCAAACAAGTCAAGGATTATTTGGCTTTCGTCCCCCAACTAGTCAGCCCTTCGTCAAAGGAAACGCTTTATCTCTATATCGCTGTCAGTGAACATGCAATCAGCTCAGTTTTAGTGAAAGAGGACACCCAAAAAATACAGGGGCCTATTTATTACACTAGTAAGGCTTTATTATATGCTGAGACACGATACTCGACACTAGAGAAGTTGTCCCTAGCACTTATCGTGGCTGCCTGAAAGTTACGACCCTACTTCTAAGCCCATCCTATAGTGGTATTGACTTGTCAGTCGCTCTGATAAATTCTTCATCGACCTGGTTTGTCCGACAGGTTAGTAAAGTGGACAATGGAGCTCAGTGAGTTCGATATTGAGTTCCAACCTCGCAAAGCTATCAAAGGGTAAGCCCTCGTGGATTTTATAGCAGAGCAAACCGAGGCTGAGACACTGGTCATCTCTCAATCCTCCAGTCAACATGAGAAAATGGATGTGGATCATCCCAACCTTGAAAAATCCCTTTCCTGGCATCTATGGATTGATGGGTCAGCCAGTCAAAGTGGGAGAGGAGTAGACATCATATTGATCGGCCTAGAGAAAGAAGAGGCTAGGTATGCCTTAAGATTTTTCTTTCATGTATCTAACAATGAAGCAGAATATGAAGCTTTGCTGGCAGGATTAAGAACAGCATAAGAGATTGGGATTCACATACTCACCACTCATAGTGATTCATAACTTTTAGTGAACCACTTAAACGGAGCGTATTAAGCTCGAGAAAAAAATATGAAGGCTTACCTTTTGGAGGCACAACACTTGATTAACCAGTTTGAGAAGGTGGAGATGCAAAAAATGCCCTGATTTAAGAACCTCCTGGCTGATACCTTGTCGAAACTCGCCTCATCCCTTGCAGAGAGCATCCCCAAGGCAATTTCTATAGAAATCCTAGGACGAAGGAGCACCTCCCCACCTGAGAGTAGTAGCGTCTTATCGGCTCAGGAGGAATTAGCCGCATAGATAGACCCAATTCTGAAGTACATCATTGAAGATATCCTACCACTTGACATGAATGAAGCTCTCAGGGTCTGCAAAAAGGCTGTCAGATTTATAATAATAGAGGGCATTTTGTACAAAAGGGGATTCAGCACCCCTTACTTGAGGTGCTTGGGGCCATAAGAAGCAGTAAGAGTACTGGACGAGATGTACTAGGAAACTTGCAAAAATTATAATAGGAGCAAGAGTCTTATGCACCGAATGCTTAGACAAGGGTATTACTGGTCGACTATAAACAAGGATGCCCACAAACTCGTATAGTTGTGTCACGCTTGTCAGGTACATACAAAAATCCCTGGACAACCTATTGAGCCCTTGGCTATTCGCACAATAGGGGTTGGATTTAATAAGGCCTTTCCCAACTGTCCAAGCACAGGCAAAGTATGCTATTGTGGCCATCGACTACTTCAGTAAATGGGTAGAAGTATAATCATTGTCCCAAATCACTGAGAATAACACCATTACTTTCATCCAGAAGAATATTCTCTATCGATATGGCATCCCCTGTATCTTAATTGCAGACAATGGAAAGCAATTCGATAATAGGGGATTGAAGGATTTCTGCCACGATTGGAATATCGATCTAAGGCTAATGTCCCTTGCTCACCCAAAGGCCAATGGTCAGGTTGAAACCATTAACAAGACCATCAAAAAACTGCTTAAAAGGAGGATGGGTGAAAGAGAGGGGGACTGGACAGATGAACTTCCCGAAGTTTTATGGGCCTACCAGACCACTGCAAAGGTAGCCACAGGAGAGACCCCCTACTTTCTAGCTTACGAATTCGAAGTAGTGATTCCAGTCAAAATGGACATTCTGACTTTTCATACTTCCCACTTCAATCAAGAAGAAAATCAATAAGTCATGTGTCTTGGACTTGAATTATGAGAAGATGCAAGAGATCGCTCCCTGATCAGAACAACTATATATCAACAAAAGGTGTCTCGGTCCTATAATCAAAAGGTCCGACCCCACTCCTTTAGAAAAAGTGACCTTATCCTTAGAAGGATCATCCTCAATACCCGAGTAGGATTAGCGGGCTCCCTGGACACTAACTGGGAAAAATCATATCAAGTAGTCAGGACAGGAACATACAGACCGACCCGATCTGATGACAGTATCCTAAGTAAAGCCTGACATACGAAAATCCTAAAGAGATATTACCCCTGAGAAAACTCTCCCTCATGATGGTTAGTTTGTAACCTCGTAATACCCTTTGTATCATTTTAATTATTTGAATAAAAATAAAGTGTTCGAGTGTTCTCTTTAACATCTTTCTGAGTTTGTCTTTTTGCCTTGAATCTAAGGTTAAGGTTGGTTATAAGCTATAAAATCCTTTAAAACTTAGTTTTTCTTAAAATCCTATCCATTTCAAGTGTCGTAAGCCCTTAAGCCCGAATCAGGCATTCCTTACGTCTAAGACTTAGCTCGTGTTAAAACGTAGTAAACCTTGACTGGGTCAGGTCCTCTAAGGTTAAGGTTGGCTGTAAGCCCCAAAATCCTTCAACACTTAATTCTTCTTAAAATCCTATCGGTCCCAGGTGGCATAAGCCCTTAAGTCCAGATCAGCTATCCATTGTGTCTAAGACCTAGTTCATGTTAAGGAGTGATAAACCCTGGTCCGATCAGATTATCTAAGGTTAAGGTTGGCTGTAAGCCCTAAAATCCCTTAATACTTAGTTCTTCTTAAAATCCAATCCGTCCTAGGTGCCATAAACCCTTAAACCCGGATCAAGCATCCCTTGCATCTAAGACCTGATTCGTGTTAAGGTGTGATAAACCCTGGTCGGGTCAGGTCCTCTAAGGTTAAGGTTGGCTATAAGCCTTAAAATCCCTTAACATTTAGTTCTTCTTAAAATCTTATCCGTCCCAAGTATCGTAAACTCTTAAGCCCGGATCAGGCATCCCTTAAGTCTAAGATCTGGTTCGTGTTAAGGCGTGGTAAACCTTGGCTAGGTCAACTCTTCTAAGGTTAGGGTTGGCTAAAAGTCCTAAAACCCCTTAACACTTAGCAACTTATTGAATCATGATGCGTCCCAGGTATTGTAAGTCCTTGACCACATCAGGCATCCTTCAAGATTAAGACCTGGTCGAGTAAGGCATGATAAACCCTGGTCGAATTCAGCTCAGAGTCCAGAAGACTTTTGAAGGCCCCTGACCCTAGTCAAGCTTATTCCCTAAAGTTGAGGCGAAGTCAGGTATGACGCTCATACCCAAGTAAACTCCTGACCCCAATAAGGCCATAGCCATTCCCTTAAGTATGCTTAGTGGTTACATTCAACTGATTTATTTTCAAAGTTAGAAGTTAGAATTTTGCCTAGAATTCTGGTTACTTAAGAAGGGAATGGGATATCCAAAGAAAAGAATGAAAGAAAATTTCATCTTTTATTGATTAAAAAGGGGATACGTTTGTTTACATACATATACAAAAAGAATTATAGCGAAGTTTATCTTTACAAGAGTTAAAAGAATTTTTCTAAGTCCTAAAAAACTATACTGGAGAGTCCCTCTTCTTTACTCTGATAGCTCCATCAACTGGTCTTCGACTCGAGGTACGACAGAGACGTCTCCACTTGTTTGGCCTTGAGCAGGAGCAAGGGCATTTTCTTCTACTCTTTTCTAAGAAGGGGAGGCCTCTCTTATTTCATCAACTGGCCCCTAAGGAGGTCGCGGCTCGGTACCTACAGTGGCTGCTTTCAAAATGTCCTCTGAGATGGGGGCAGGGCGATCTTCATCAAGTGCCTTTCTTTATTAATAGTCACGGTCATTTCCTGGGCCAGAGTCTCAGGGAATTCTTTCCTAGCCGATGTCCTTGAGGTATCTGGGATATCGCGACCCAGTTGGTCAAACAACCATCGCAGGTCTAGGTCTGGGTATTTCTGAAGAAAGAGGCGGCTGGTCAGGTCTATATTTTCATCAATCCCTTGGTTATACCGGGCTTCGAGTTGGGAGGGTACCGTTCATAACTTCTGAGACTGCTCGTCAATGCAGTGTTACAGAGTCCTGTTCACTTCCTCCAGGGACTTGTACTCCTCCTGGACACCATTGATCCTTCCTTCAGACTCTTCATTCCTAAAAAAGGCCTGGAATGTTACTCCTTCAATCAGTCGTCTTCATCTTTCAAAGCCCGATAGAGGTCATTTAGCTTCTTGCACTGACCTTCAGCCTTCTGCTTGGCCCTTTCAGTATTTTTCTTTTTCTTTTCCAGTGCCTAGACTTACGCCTCGACCTTTGATAGCTTTTCTTTGTAGCCTTCCTCCTCCTGAACCCATTGGTATTTCTCCTAGAGAAGTTGAGACTTTTCCCCCTTTAGGCAAGAGATCCTAGCCATCAACTCCTCCCTTTCCTTGGTCGCACTTTCCCTAGCGAACGAAATCGCTTCCTAGGCCCTCTTTTCCAATCTCTTTATTGCGTCGAAGGCCCTTCATCGGACAATTATAGCATTCTTGAAATCTTCTATGAACATGTCCAAAATGAAGGCACTCTGCATCAGCAAGACACCAGTCAGTTATCTATTCAAGTATTCATTAAAATATTACCTGATCTCTTCAACTAAGATAACGTACTCGATGGGCATGAATACTCATGACATCCAGCGCTTCCTTGGCGGATAAGTTTTCCATCTCCCTGCTTTTCTCAGGAGAAACTACCTCCCGGCCATAATTCATCAATAGAAGGAGGTGCTCAAAAGCTTCCCTCTTTTCTTCAGGGATGTCTTCTAGTAGGATGGCATCAAAATCCTCTGTCATCTTAATGTTCCACGGGAAGGGGTCTTCAAGCTTGAAAAGAGGTGGGTCCTCTTGTCCCTGTCTCAGGTCTTCATTGACCCCTGATCTCTGGGTTTTCTTTCCCCTTATGGTTGCCTTAGGGTCAACTCCCCCTCGTTTATTTTGTCGCAAGATCTGGGTATCCGCGACCCCTTCCACGCAGACTTGAACATCCCTGGATTATTGATTGACGGGGCAAGGAAGGGAGTCGATTTTCTTCTTTTTCTTTGCCTCTTCCCGACTGTCCTTCAAGGATCTTTTCCCCTTATCCTTCGCCTGGGCCGAGTCATCCCTCAGAGGACGCTTTTGTGTCTCCTCCCTTGGTAGCTCCTTAAAGGAGAAGCCTTTTTACTTGCAGCGTTCTGTCATTTTGCCCCCCCTTCTCAGGGGTCTTCTTCTGATCCCCTTTGGTAAGCACCTGACCCTTTTCTCCTGGGATCTTTAGTTAGGGACCAATCGGTCTAATAACCTTAGACCCCCCTAAGAAAGCAGCCCCTTCAATATATCAGCTACCCTTTGTTTCCTGTCAGCTATAGTTCCCCCCATCCCTGTCGCTGCACAAACATAATGAATGTTGAACAAGGAAAAGATTACTTCAAGACTGAGTTTGAAAGTGATTATGAGGGCTTTTTACCTTTATTCAAGTGAGCCCTAGCTTTTGTTAACTCGCTCCTAGTCCCAGCTTCAGATACCAATCCAAATCTCACCTAAGAGTCTGAGCTCAGGAGATTTCTAACGTTCATTGGGGTCAGGGATTCTATATTGTTGGCCATACCGATAGGGATATCTGACTGCTCCCATCCAATAGCTGCTCAAGTAGAGGTCAGTGAGAATAGTCCAGAGATAAAGGTTCTTAAGTATAATTTGTTATACATAGTTCTTAGAAGGAAGTAGGGATAGCACCCTGAGAAGACTCAGCCCAGTTTTCGCTGACCACAAACCAGCGGTCCTTTCAGTCTTTGTTGTATGAAAGAGTCCCTTTAATCTTCGACTGATAACCTGGCCGGATTTGTAGATAATACCACCTTGGGTATTGGATGGTATTTTTCTTGGGGCATAAAAATATAGCACCTCATTCGGGGTAGGGACGAAAGCTTCTGCCTCAGCCTTCAGTACAAACAAATCACCCAGAACCCTCCACTATTCAGGGTCAGTTGATAGGGGGGATTTCGAAGGCCTCGAATATCTTGATGAAGTATCATTGAAGGGGAAACCTTAGTCCTAGCAATATGTGCTCCTCGTTAAAGGCCACTTCTCCTGGTCCCAAGGCACTTGAGATTTCTTCAGCCCTAGGAACCTTGAGCTTTATGTTCCCAGGGATGCCATAGAGCTGGCGATAGGTTTGTATATCTGCCTCGGTAATGGTGGAGGGGAACCAATTTGTCTCGTTGGGTCCCCTGGCCCGTGCTTGTCTCATGGTATGTCTTTCATCCTCCCCTCTCTCCTGGGTAGGGGTAACAGTATGAGAGGCCTCCCTCTAGCGAGCAGCCCCCCTCGAATCTTCTTTGTTGGCCATTTCCTATGAAAGCTCACAAATACCTGCCAAAATACAAGGACAAACAGAGAAAGCAAAAAGGCACGAAGAAGAAAAAGCAAAAATCAAACTAGAGAGCACCATAATGGAGAGCCAAAAAGCAGAGAAAAAGCCAAAAGTGTGAAAATGATGGGTGAAGGAGGGGGGTATTTATCGTGAGAAAGGATCAATTTGAGCCGTTGATCTAAATGATCCAGGGGAAGACACGTGTATGAGCCTATAAATGTTCCAGGGCTCGAGAAACGATTTTATCTCTCATCGTTGGGGGGGGGACTAACACATGGCTCGTTCCCAACCAAGTGTTTTGAAATCTCACGAGTTCTAAAGCATCACCAACTCATTGACAGTTGGGGACAGCTAAGACGTGACGTTTGAGGGGCTACAGTTAATGATGATGAAAGCGAAAGCCTATGGGAGAACACGTCACCAACGATAACTACTCCATCAAAGAGGTTTACAGTGAGCAGGTAGCTTCCAATATACGACAGCCACCCTAGTAGACAGCCCATTTCATAAGCCACCCCTGATCACCTGAGCTGGATAAATCTCTGTGGGATAGATCATCTCAGCCATGATTTTTTAGCGTGAACGCTACAAGTCTCACAGTAGAAACTGGGGCACTAGATATTTGGAAAAAAATATACGATCAACACGTGGCTACCCCATCAGTCATGTTTATGGCCAGATGGTCATATTAGGAAGCCCATGTCTCAGGGATCTCAAGCCCAGGAATCTCATCATCTCAGGCATCCCTCGTCCCGATTATCAGTGATGCGCCTTGCCCAAGTATCCAATAGTTAGAGACTCCAAATACTCATCGCCCCAGGAATCAAGCCAGTCTCTCAAAAGATACAAACCAATTCGTGCAAATTCAATAATTGCCCAGGCAGGGATTCCTCTTGTATCCAGCTCATAGGTGGTCCCTGATCCGAGAACCACCAGACACGTGCCCCCACTATTCAAAAATAGGAATGAGTACTGAAAGCAGACTTACTATCAAGGCAGTTATCCACCATAAATGCACCGGTCCCATCCTCTGATCATCTTTAGATAATGTGAAGGTGTCGGGCCTATAATCTTCAGATGTGTTAGCCGATGTGTCAGTCAATATTTATGAAATGCGACTATATTCTGTCCTATAATAAAAGTCCCATCATTTTCATTCTCTGATGCCCAGTCACTGTTAAAGGAGGGGCACTATATATATGCAGCATGTTTTAATAGTGAAAGGACTTTTTGGGAGGACTTTTTTATTCTTTTGGATTCAAGAAAAAAAAAAGAGTGAGAGATTTGGCAGCATCACATTTTCGGTAACCTCCACCTTGAGTGCTTCGCATTCTTGCCATTTCTGATTTCTTTCTTCTTTGTTCTTCGAAAATGACATTCTTTTCCTTCACTATTTTCTGACTTAGGCATCGGAGTTTTCCCGTCAAAAATCCCACCCGACGTCACTCTGAAGGTGCTATCATTTTGTAGGCTTATGAGGTGAAGATTTATCGAAAACAGCCTCGCTTTCAATCATCTTCTAGTGAAAAAATCACCGTCCAATAGCAGCCTCATCGCCCTCATATCTCACCAGTTAAGTCATTCCACGTTGGCTATGAGAAAGGTCCACGGACAATTCTCGCACCAATACCATGTATTGGTAGTAGTATTCCTTAATGTTTTTAGTCATAGAACTATAAATTGAGACATTTATAGTGCTAGATAAACTAATATACACTATCCTTACTCTATATGATAGAAGATAATAAATCTCATAGATTATTTGTGTGAAGACATTAAATGAGGTGTATAGGTGCACATTAATTGAGTATGAGTTTACTGAACAGGCTTGCACGATTTGTTCAAATGCTTATTATATTTAATTATCAATTGAACATTCGTTGTGTCAATTATGTAAGTGATCCTTAAACTTTATAATATCATGGTTATCTTGTAAATAAATTATCATACTTTAATACTGCTCAATACAAGTATAAATTAAGACTTGTGATAGCTAGTCATTGAGTGTGGTAAGACATTCATAGAGATATATTGTCACATCCTGACCCAGGGTCCCACACGTGACAACCGTCATAGACCTCTAGGGTGTACCCAATCACACAGGATACAACCTATAGGCCTGTAAGGCTTTCACAAAAATCAGTTTTCTCAAACATTTT
>JAVXUL010128954.1:0-15967 GCA_035590515.1 Trichilia minutiflora
GGAGTTTGGGTGTTAGATTGGTTGGGTATTAGAAGTGTTTTGAAAATTAGATTTTGTGAATGCCTTACAGGCCTACAAGAGGTATTCGGTGTGATTGAGTGCACCCTGGAGGTCTGTGGTATCTGTCACAGGTGGGTCCCACAGGTTGGGGTGTGACAACTTCAATGACATCTGAAAAGATGGCCATCATAAATCTTTGAAATATAGCCGGTGCATTGCAAAAACCAAATAGCATCCTTCTGAAAGCAAATATGCCATAAGGACAAGTGAAAGTTGTCTTCTCCTGATCTTCTAGACAAATGGGGATCTGATTGTAATCAGAATAACCATCTAAAAAACAATAAAATTCATGCCTAGCAATTCGATCTAACATTTGATCTATGAATGGCGATGGGAAGTGATCTTTTCAAGTAACCTTGTTAAGCTTTCGATAGTCGATACAAACTCTTCATACCATTACTGTTCTTGTTGGCACTAACTCATTCTTGTCATTTTTAGTAATGGTTCCACCTTTTTGGGGCACTACTTGCACTGGACTTACCAATGGACTGTCTGAAATAGCATAGATGATTTCTGCATTTAGCAACTTCAAAACCTCAACCCTAACCACTTTCTTCATTACTAGATTCAGTCTCTATTGATGCTCGATAGTTAGCTTGTACTCTTCTTCCATCAAGATTTTATATATACATAAGGCTGGACTTATACCCTTAATATCTGAAATTGACCACCTAATAGATGATATATGTTTCTTCAAAACATATAATAATCTATCTTTTTGCTCTTGTTCTAGTGATGATGAAATGATGATTGGTAAAGTTGAGTTCTCATCAAAGAAAGCATCCCTCAAATGTTTGGGTAATTATTTCAAAGATGAAACTTCAGGGGGAGTTATACGCTGGATCTGTTCAGTCTTGTTATCACCACTTGCTTCAAATTCTATCAAATCTTCAAGAGTGAACACCCCACCTTTTTTCTCATTCTGAACTTCACAATAAAAATGCCCATCCTCAATAGCTGGAAGATCTTCCTTGTGCATATTAGAAGTTACCAAACAATGCTCCAATGGATACTTTGACGAAAAATCTAGAAATATAGCATCTATAGCGCTTGATACCATATCCACCCTCTTGCAAGATTGGTTTCCATCTAGAAATTTTAATGATTGATAGATGTTGAATTGTACTTTCTTGTTATTAACCTGCAAGGTAAGATTCCCTTCATGAACATCTATAAGTGCTCTTCCTGTTACCAAGAACAGTCTTCTAAGAATGATTGGGATCTCTCTATCTTCCTCTATATCAAGTATCACAAAATATATCGGGAAGATGAATTTGTTCATCTTAACCAATACATCTTTGACCACTCCCTTGGGAAAAGACAGAGAACGGTCTGCCATTTACAAAGAAATGGTCGTGGGTTTTACTTCTCCTAAACCTAGCTTCTTGAAGATAGAAAGAGGCATAAAATTGATGCTGGCACCAAGATCACACAAAGCATTCTCAAAAGGTGAATCCCTAATAGTGCATAAAATTGTAAAGTTATCTAGATCTTTAACCTTCTGAGGTATTTTCCTCTGAAGAATGACGCTACACTCCTCTGATAATTTCATCGTTTCATAATCTTCCAATCGTCTCTTCTTAGACATCATTTTCTTTATAAACTTTTTATAATTACGCATTTGTCCCAATGTCTCTGCTAAGGGAATATTGATGTGAATTTTCTTGAAAATATCCAAAAAAATTTTAAATTGCTCATCTAACTTCTTTTTCTAAAATCTTTGAGGAAAAAGGATTGGTGGAGGCCTAATAAGTGGATTATCTGAAAACAAGATTCTTGGGCCACTGTTCACTTCTGTTGGTTTTTCTACTGCTTTTTCAGAATTTTCAACTTTTTCTCTCTCTTTAATTTTCTCCTTCTCTTTAGCAGGTTATATGACTCCCTTCCTCGGTTGCAATTCTACCTCTCTCCCAGTTCGCAAGGTGATAGCATTACAATAATCCTTAGGATTTTTCTCCATATCTTAGGGAACTTGTTGGATGATTATTCTTTTATGGCCTTAGCAAGTTGACTAATCTACACTTTCATGGTGGCTTCTATATTCCCACAATGAGTCTCAATGCTTTCAATTCCTACCTCATTCTTGTTGAACCTCCCTCTGGTCTCATTGATAAATGTCCTCATAAGATCTTCCAAGGACGATCTATTCTCTACATAATTTTGTATGAATCCTGGAAGTGGTTGTAACATGTTTCTTGTATTATCATAAGAGAAATTTTTGTGATTTCGCAACCCTGGGTGGTAGTGAGTGGGCAAGTTATTGCCTCGAAAGTTGAAGTTTCTGTTATTGACATACTGAACCTGCTCTTGATCATCTTTAACCCCAAAAAATGATGTACTTGCCATAATTATTGATTCCTTGTTCGATGATGGGTCATTACTTGTCAACGCCGAAAGTTTACTTATAAGAGCTGAAACTTGTACTGTCAATGCCATAACAGGATCCAATTCATGCACACCAACAACTCTCCTCTGATTCCTCTCATTTGGCCATTGATAGTTATTGAAGGCCATCTCTTCAAGCAATAACTGAGCCTCCTCTACTGTCTTGGACAAAAGAGTTCCTCCAACTGTTGCATCTGCTATGGTTCTTGTTTGCCCATTTAAACTATTATAAAATAGATGAATTTGGAACCAGTCTTGATACGCATACTGGGGGCATCTTCGTATTAAATTTTTAAATCTATCCCAAGCCTTAAATAATGGCTCGAAATCCAGCTGTCTGAATTGCGCTATCTCCCCTCTAAGCTATGAAGTCTTCGATGGTGGAAAGAACTTCAATAAAAATTTCTAGGCAAGCTCTTCCCATATTGCTATACCCCAGGCTATAACGACTGGAACCATCCTTTAACTCAGTCCCTTAATGAAAAAGGAAACAGTCTGAGTTGGATTGCATCTTCAGTCACCCCATTCATTTTCGCTGTATTACATATCTCCAAGAAAGTTTCGAGATGAATATTAAGATCTTCGTGAGATAATCCTCTGTACTGATTCTGCTTGACCATGTTAATCAATGCAAGCTTCAATTCAAAATTGTTAGCCTGAATGACTTATCTCTGAATCTTGAAATAGTTATCATTGACTATTAGTCTAAAATAATCTCGAAGAGCCCTTTGTTGATGATTGTCTTCAACCATTTGATAAGCTTGATTTCTAATCTCTTCTCGCACTTTAGTTCTTTCCCTCCTTCTAGACCTTGATTTCTTCGGTAAGTGCATTCGATTTTTGGATTAAAAGGCGCTAGCTCCAAACTTTGACTTCTTCATATAAACTAAAAAAAAAAGTAAACACAAATTAAACTAAAAGGAAATCAACAAAAAAATTGCCCAAAGTAAAATCAATTACTTGGTCACAATATCAACTTAAATCAAGCATATAACATACAATTCTTTGGCAACGGTGCCAAAAACTTGACTTTGTGTTCAAAAACACAATAAAAATAACCGTAAGTGCACGGTGTTGAGTTTTATAATATAGAACAATGAATGTTGGGTTGTCGATCTCATGAGGAATGTGAAATATTCTAAAGTTGAATACCGTAATTAAAATGATTCGACTCTATTTGGGTAAATGCAAATATAGATTGACCTAACCAATTAAAACTAAGATAAAGATGCTATTAACTAAGATAGTAAAAGAATTCTATTTAAAACATGCTAAGGGATATAACTACACCAAAGTTTCTATGTTCATACTAAATTACTATCATTTAAAACTAATTACCTACTAACTAAGGTTTATATCAATTTTATCTCATTTTTTGAATCTTGATAAACTCTATACACCACTATCCAAGATAATATTCCTATTTAACTCGAGTAATTAGTGTAGTCATTAAGTACAATCCTAAATTTGTTACTTAGCAAATAATTCTTTTCTAACAAATTAAAAACTAGGTTATGCTTCCTTAATTCTATACAATAAACTCACTTTTTTAAGCATAGTTCATGCATCATTTAAATTAGTTTAATGGCCAATAAAACTGAGCAATAAAAATAGGAGCATAAATAGGTAAATATTTTATTTGATAATAAATAAATTCAAAACATAAATACCAAGGGTTCATTACACCATTAAGCATAAGGAAATTAGCCAACCATGGTGAGTATTTCAATACAAAATACTTTCTAGAACATGTTCATTGCATACAATAAAATACTAAGAAAATAGAGAAAGAAAACTCTTTAAATTTGTTGGAGTCTGTTCTTGTGTTATTCTCTCTCTTCCCCTAATCTCTTAGGATTTTTACTTCCCTAATTAGGTCTGAAATCTTCTGGAATCTCTGGTGGATACTAGTTTTTTTTGTTCATGAATCCCGAGAAAGGTCTTTTTTATAGTGAGATTTTAGGGCACCAGTAGAGACATGTCCATGTTTTGGCACTGCAGCGGGCAAAAAATATTCTGACCGCAGCGAGAGTTTCTGCCTTTCTCGCTGCAACAAAAAAAACTCTCACTACAGCGAGGCATTTTGGAAAACTGGCTACAGCGAGAAACAAAACTTGACTGCAGCAGGGGTCCCTGCATATCTCGCTGCAGTGTGAGAAAATTATTTTCACTGCAACGAGGAACCAATTCCACCTCTTTATAAACTTCACTACCCTATATGCCTTCTTTTCAAAGCCATTTGAAATACCCTTAATCGACCCATTTCTTGGTGAATTGACACAACTAGAACCTCCACAAAACTAATAAGAAAAAAAAATAATGAAATTACTAGAAACTTAAGCAAAGATTGTAACCAAAGCTGAGTGATAAAATTACTCATCATATATCGCCCAAGTTCCACTCCTGGGCCGTCGAATTTTGCAGAATTAGATTCAAATGTTTGATAGTGTCAGCATGATATTGCCAACATCCAAGAGTGGCTACGATATGGGTACAAGTGTCTCAACTCTTTGGAGCACTTAATGTTCTATATGGAGGATCATTTGAATATCCCCATGTCTCAAGCATAACGCTTTCCACTCATACCTCAGCAACAGATACTGTCCTTTGCCCTCTACCCAACGAGGACATTGATGAGGATTTATAGGAGGTGAGACTTACTCTCGTCTCCCAGGTATAATTCATTTTTCGTCCTCTTATGCTTTATTTTTATTGTTCTATGGAGTATTAAGGACAATGCTCAATTCAAGTTTGGGAGGGGGTGAGTCTTATGTGCGAGCATGTTTATTTAGTTTTCTTTATTTAATTTAGTTTGTTTTATTTAGTTTTGACGAGAAAATTTTAATTTTTTTCCTTTCATGCATAGGATATCTTTAGCTTAGTGTAGGTTTTACGTGTTTATTTTGTATGTTTGTGTGAATGAATGACTATATAATTGTGTGTGTATATTGATGAGAACTGTTCATGGGATAAATGAAATATGGACCTTGCATTGATGTTAAACTTAAATTAGATAGGTTAAAGTGTGAAGTGGACTAGTGTTGATAGTTTGAAAGAGAAAATAATAAATGTGCTTAGAAAAATTGAGATGCATTTAGGAATTGATTGAGCCAATTACGAAACCAGCGCTTGTGAATGTCTTGTTTTAAAAAGTGTTAGACGTGAAACTTTTGAGACTGAAAAAAATGTACATATATATATAATTAAAGCAAAACTAAGCAATAAAATTACTCCTATATTTCGAGGGTCTTAATAATCAAAGGTTGACATCACCAACAATCGCGTAAAATAGATCCTTGAAATAAGAGTATGAAAAGCAACCAAGATTTTTAACGTGCTAAGTAATCGGAGGTTGGTATCATAAATATTAACACTTGCGTAAAAAGGCTACTTAAAACCAAGGTAAGGAATAAAAATCTTTTAAAAAAAATAAATAAATAAACTCAAATTATAAAACGTCTATAAGATTTTATGAAATGACATTTATGAGTAAGGGTAGAGTGAAAGGAAAGGTTGATTTTAGATTCATTTAAGCTTTTTTTTTATAGCTTGGGTTTGGAAAGAAAATAAAAAATATTAAGGTTAATCTATTGGAGAATGGATACTTGTTTTGTTTTGAGTTTGGTATCAATGTGATGGATTTGTAGTTCATAAGTTTTATCAATAGTAAGCATCAAGTTTTGTATTTGCATGATTGTTTTTAATGCATGTTTTATTATTCTTGTGTGATTGTGTCCTTAATTGTTGCATATGTGTGTGCACCGTCTGAGTATAATAGTTTAGCATTAGGATTTTGAGGGTAGATCCTCTGAAAACCCTCACGAGACTTCACTTGTCTACTAGGGGCATCCTAGGATTTTAAAAGGCTTGTTGCATACGCTAAATGCGATAGTAAATCCTACAAAAGTGGATTAGGATTAGGATTAGGTTAGAAATAGTTTTTATTTTTCTTTTAGGTTAGTTTTGTTCGGGACTAGCAAAAATATAAGTTTAAGGGGATTTGATTAGTTGAATTTTCTTAATATTTCTCAACTTATATTTTGCTTATTTCTGAGTTATTATATGATGTTTTGAAGAATTTTTACTTGTTTTTGTGTTGTAGGGCCAAATTCCCAAAAGTTGAGAAAACGGGCATTTTATATAAAATCTGTGCAGTTTTCGTGTATTAACCATAACTTCCTCCAGAATAATCTGATTTTGATTATTTAAGTCTCATTGGAAAGAGAACAAAGAGTTCTAAAATTTTTATGAAGAAGTAAAGACCAATTGAAGTCGTTAAGGGCATGAAAATCAGGATTGAAATCAGCAGACAGGTGTAGTCAAAACACAAATGTCATCTCCAAGTCAGAAACTTGGGGCTGTAGCGCCATTTTTGGCACTCTAGTGCCAAGTTCCTGCCCCAACAAGTCTTAGATTCTAGAAATCTTGCGCTACAGCGCTAGCTACAATACCCAAATGCCAAATTTTGTGAATTTCCCTTTTTAGACTCCTTATGCATCTAGCACTTTTTCCTTATAAAAGATACACTTAGGGCACAATTCAAAGAGGACTTTTGGCACACTTTTGAAAGCTGAAAAAATAGAAGAAAACAACACAGATGCATCAAGCAAGAAAGGAGATTCAAGATCAAAGGTTGAGATTTAGAAGTTTCACTTTCTTTTCTTGTACTCTTTTAGATTGTTTGTGAAAACCATGAATGTTGTTGGGATTTTTATTAATGTTATTAAAACCATTCTAGGTTAATTATTTAACCTAGAGAATTGATGTAGTTTATTGAGATCTTCATGTTGAATGCTATATGTTATAGATGTTGACTGATGAATGTTTATTTGTTTTGTTCTATGCTTAATGCTTTCAAATTCACTGGCCATGAATTGAATGATTTTTTTAATTTTATCCTTTGCTTGGGAAAGTGGGATTAAATTAGTTAATAGACATAAAAATTAGATTTTTCAATGAGTTGGGAGACTATTAAACTTCTAGAAAACACATAAGAATGGAATGGGGTTTAATGCATTTTTTAAATTAATGTGTAATAGAGATATTGCAATTGAATTTTGAAATAGAATAACTTATATCAGGAGAGAGAGTTGAATATTTAAATTCTTGTTTTATAAACAATCAGTTACTAAAGGGTTAAAGGAGTATTTGACATGGAGTATTGCAATAAATGAAATCAGTTCTCTAGAATTATAAATCTTAGATATCAATTTGTGAGAGAATTGTCATTAGTATTGACTTTTGATTTTACAATTTTCGTTATTTAATTTCAAATAAATTTATTCTTTTATAAATATCACCTAGATAAAATTTGGTGTTAGTCATCGTAGCAATCGCTGGAATTTTAATTACTTCCCTGAGGATACAATATCCTATTACCTTAGGATTACAACTTGACACCATAGACTTACGATAAAGTTTGCATGTTGTATTTGTATAAAACACCTTATAGAAAGAAATATCTCTATAGAGGGTGTGATATCCTAGTAGATCTATGAAGAGATTGGTCTACAGAAGATTGAGGATCAAATAAAATAGGATCATCAATAGGAACAAATTTATGTACATCAACAGGTTCATCTATCTGACTTTGGTCATTATTAAACTCTCCAAACTCTTTTAAGGGCTCGATTTTTCTACCTACACCACCTTCCTCAATGAACTGATTATCGAGAAATTGTATGTGCCTGCTGATTGAAACACTTCAATCAGCATGAAAGTAGAAATAACATCCTAAACTTTTTTTAGGATAACCAATAAAACAACCTTTTTCAGACCAATAAAGCAACCTTTTTCAGATCTCACATCCAACTTATCAGATTTAACGATCTTAATATAAGCTGGACATCCCCAAGGCTTCATATGATTAAAGCTTGGTAATTTTCCATACCATATCTTATATAATGTTTTAGGGACTACTTTAGATGAAGTCTTATTCAAGATGTACATCATAGTACAGAGCATATCCCTAAAGATATGTAAGTAAGTCTATGAAACTCATTATAGATCGAACCATATCAAGTAAGGTATAATTCCTCCTTTCTGATACACTATTATGTTGTGGTGTATAAAGAGGTGTGAGCTAAGATATTATACCATTGAATTTAAGAAAATCTAGAAATTTAGTACTTAAGTATTCTCCTCTACGATCAAATCGTCGAGTTTTAATATTTTTTCTTGTTTGTTTCTCTATTTCAGATTTGAATTCTTTGAACTTTTCAAAAGATTCAGATTTGTACTTCAATAAATACACATAATCATACCATGAATAATCATCAGTAAAGGTTATGAAGTATAAAAAACCATCTCTAGCCATTTCTCTAAATGGTCCACACACATCTGTGTGTATCAATTCAAGAATTTCATTGGCTCTCTTCCCTTTACCTATAGAGAGTAATTTGATCATTTTTTTAAGATAGAATTTACAAGTTGGGTAGGGTTCAGAACTTAATGGACCTATAAGTCTATCTCTACCTATCTTTATAATCCTTTTCTCTCTTATATGACCTAATCTAAGATACCAAATTAATCTTGAATTAATTTCATTTCTAGATCATTTTTTATTAATGATATTTGTCTTGTTAATCTCATTTGTATTGAGAATATATAAATCATTCACATTCAGATCAGTGCCAACTAATTTACTTTTAAAATAAATACAACATTTATATTCAATAAAACTAAATGTATATCCTTGTTTACACAAAAGATGTACAGACAAAATATTTCTGTTGGCCATACAAAATACATAACATTGTACAATACAATAAAATGGTCTGATGTCAAAACTAATCTACATATCCCAAAGTGAGTGGCTGCAACTGTTGCACTGTTCGTCATCTTCAATAAGATAGCTCTATCTTCTAGTGATTTCTCACTGTGAAATGCCTGCAAACACATACAAATATGTAAGGTAGTAGCTAACTCTATAATCTAGGAATGCGAATCTGAAATAACATTTAATTCAATTTTAATAACATGGCATAAAAGCGTACCTAACACCCTCCTCTACCTCAAGCTCTCTAAGTAAAGAGGATAGTTCCTCTTCTAATATCCGAGCTTCTTGCAATGTTGATATTCATCACTGACTTGAGTTTTGGAAACCTGTTTGCCTTTTGATTTACCCTTACCCTTCTTTTTGAAAACACCTTCTTTGGGTCTCACCCTGAAGGTCTTCTTACCCTTTTTATTTTGTTTCTTACTGGAAAAAACAGTGGCAAGAACAGCTTCTTTTCCCTTCCCCTTCGTTGTTCTCTTATAAAAAGAGATAATCTCATTGCCCAATTCGAAAAGAGTGAACTTCAATTTGTTTATAATATAATTGGTAATAAACAAGTCAAAACGCAAAAGAAGAGACTGCAGGATCAAATCCGTCTATAGTGTAGCATCTATGGAAAACCCTAAGGCAAATAATTACCCTATCAAATTAATTATCTTCATAAGATGTGCATCAGGAGGCACTCCTGGACTTAGTATCATCGCAAATAAGACAATAGACAACTCATACCGTCTCATAAGTGAACTCTCCCTGAGCATCTCTAGTAGAGAGTGATAAATATCACAGGCATCCTGTATGTCCTCATGTTGGGCCTGTAAGTCATCACTCATCGAGGCCAACATATATGATCTTACTTTAAGACCATCATTCTTCCATCTCTGGAAGGTCTCTCTCTCCTCTGAAGATCCATCCACAGAAAGGGTTTTAAGTGTGGGTTCATCAATAATATAGCCGAGTTTTTCAGAATCCAGAACGATTCTGAGATTCCTAAACCAGACCTTAAAATTAGGTCCCATCAGTTTATGAGTGTCAAAGATTTTAGCTAACGGATTAGCCATTGAATTTGTATCACTTGATAGAGTTTTAATTACTGATTAATCTGCTGAAAAAAGAAATACATTAGTATGTATAAATATATATCAAACCATTTAGTTTTGGACTTTAAATTAAACAGTGTTCCCACTCCTTACATTAAATCCCGTATTCCCTTAATCTAATTGTAATCTTATTACAAATTAATTAGTGGGTGATTATTTTTTTTATTAAACTTATAAAACTTCACCTTACAGTTATTGGTTAAACAAGTCTAATAAGTCAGAAACACATTTTTGTTTGTAACTCTTTACAAGGTATAATCAATCAACCTCTAGATTCTTACACCTCACCTGACAATTATAGGTGCTTGAACCTAGTTAGGTTAGACCCAATGCCCTTTCTTAAATAGGTAGGAATTAGATCCCTCACTTGATAGATATTGGAAGCCCAATGCAGTCTACCAAGAAATAAGTCAATTAGACTATGACACCCCGTGAGGACCCTCACCTGACAGTTATTGGGTTACCCCATCAAAAATACCAATAACCTATTGACTGTATTGGAAGGTTTAAGCTTAATATTTTATTAAGGAAATATTTTATTCAGGTCTCATTTAATTATACAATGATGGGATTTAACCTCTATATCATTTTCCAAAAATGACATTTATTTTAAATCTTAGTCTATTATTGTTTAATTATATCAACTAAATAAATTAACAATTAATTTATTATTGATTATGTTGATATAAGACTTTTAATTACTCCTACTAGAATTCTATTAATTCTAGATTAATTAAAAATTTAATTAGAATTATTATTCAATTAAATTTTCAATCCTGAGTAATTAAAACACATTTTCTGTTCATATGGAACAATTCCATATTAAAAATTTTAATTTAATAATTAAAATTTTAATAACAAAAAAATACTAATCTAATTAATGATTTAGTGGGATTAGTGGCCTAAGTAATAATTTTTACAATTAATATTATTTCTTGAAAATTTTAAACAACTTTAAAACTTTTGCATTTTGGTCTCTATGGGACAAATTATAAAAATACCCCTCACCTAGACCGAGTTTGGTTGATATGTCATTTTATTAAAAAAACACTTATAATTCAAGAATTAATAATCCTCATCACTTAAAACTCAAATCGAAAGTATGTCGGGTGCAAAAACACGAAAAATAAATTTTTCTAAAAAATATTAGAGGGTTTCGATACGCGCACCATGGCCTGGGCATGTGCAACGTGCAATGCACTCATGTGCCCAGTACTGCATCACAGGCCCGTCCGTTAGCAGGCGGCCGAGCACGTGACGTGCACACATGCGCCTAACTCCAAAAACAGAGCTTCCCCTGTTTTTGTGCACCAATTTTCTGTTTTTGTTTTTAACACTTCCAAGCCAATTTGAACCAAAACCAACATACTACACACACCATAACACTTCCAAATTCATACCAAAACAAAACAAACACATCAAACC
Source organism: Trichilia minutiflora (assembly GCA_035590515.1). Taxonomy (NCBI): domain Eukaryota; kingdom Viridiplantae; phylum Streptophyta; class Magnoliopsida; order Sapindales; family Meliaceae; genus Trichilia; species Trichilia minutiflora. The sequence continues at coordinate 11,746 of JAVXUL010128954.1, forward strand.
ATGCATAAAATCATGTTAACAACATTTTATTAACAATATGCATACATTATCCAAAAACCACCAAAACCATTACATATGAGCACAAGCCTTAAATCAACAACAAACCAAAGCAACAAATGCATAAAATAGAAAATAAACATGGCTCTGATACCATTTTGAAGAGTGGTTTTATAAAAAAAAATAAAGGATCCATGATTTTCATTTTATGCATATAAACATATCAACAATTTAGCATGCATAAACTTAGGTTTTAAAGAAATTTTTACCCAACCAAACTTTATCCACCAAGCTTGAAGTCTTCCCTAAGCCTCCAAAGATGTCCACACATTAGTTTAAAGATGATGGAGATGATGGTGAGGTGTTGGAGACTAGATTGATTTACAAAACACTTTTGCTAATCTTTTGCAACTATGGTTAATATAGCAACATATATATACACATAGCAAGCATAGAAAAGAAGTTAAGCACTTTTGTCTATCCTTTCCCATCCTTTCTTTCCTTGTGAGCTTTTGAAAACAATTTTCTAAGGCCAAATCCTTGCTAACCCATGAGCTACCTCTTGGTTTCTTCCTTTTTGTGTTTTGTTTTTTCTTTTCTTTTGCAAAATCAAATCAATTCATTCATTCCTTCTCATTCCACGTATCCAACCTTATATATATAAATAAATTATTTTAATGCAAATGGATTTAAATCCATTTTGGATGGAAGATAGGTAGCATCCATGATATATAATTAACAAATAAAAAAAACAAATGGAAGCTTTTCATTGGCCAATAAGTATGTTATTATCCAAATAATAACATTAATAATATAAATGTTATTATAACAAATTATAATAATATAATAAATAATGCAATTAAATATATATATATATATATAAAATTTCTTTTAACCATTTATTATTAATTATGTTAATTAAGAATAAATGGAATATTCTTGACCATTGGATCAAAAGTAAGGATTAAGAATACATATGATGATGACATTTGGCCAAATACCATGGTGCTAAGTGTCATCCAAGCATTCATTTAAATCAAATAATCATTATTATTTAATATTTAATAAATAAATAATTTATTTATCAATAAATGAATATTTAGCAAAATATTTAATAAATAACTATTTTTATTTATTACTCGATATATCAAATTACATCTTTTCAAGTCTCCATAAATACCATCATATTTTTCAAACCAACGAGTGCTAGCTCGTTACTGTCAGAAAACTGTATTCTTTATTATAAAAAATAAAATTACCTATCGATCAAATATTGAAGCAATTTATTTTTTATCAATACGAAATATCATTAACTAAGTTAATGATATTATTTTGCCAATCATCAACTACTAATTATTGTGTGTGATCCCTTAGGGTCATCATAAACTAGACATGAGTAAATACGAATACATTCGTATTACTTTGGTATAACTCCTTAAAATCGAAGTTCTCAATGATCATGAGTGATCTCTAGCAAGATATCATAACCCCTAGAACATAGAGAATGATAATCAGATGAACCTATATAGTCGTACTTACATGTAATAAGGTCCTTCTGCTATCGACTCCTGATCGAGTGCAGGTCATGATATAGTTAAACCCCTAACTCGATTATAGGATTAGAACCTCAATCATAAACGAGATCCATGTATACAAAAACTCTTTTTTAGAATTCGTGTACTATGGTCAGAGATTTAATCCTGTTAAATGACAATTTTGCATAGGATCTCAAGCTCAAATACCTGAGCCAGTAGATTCTATCTTGACTATCACCTATTCTTATATAATAAGAGCACATTGCCATCAAGTTTCTTTCATCAGGCATGGTTAGCCTATTGTAATATACACAAGTGAACGATGTGCTTTATTGCAAATTGCAACCATGATATCTTAGGTCTAAAGACTAATAGTACACTAGTATAGCTATGTGATTAATCAATAACTGTGGATATTCACCCATGTGATTGATCACGTTTGGTTATATTCAATATCACATTCTCAAATGTGGTACCTATATTTATACTCTTGTGATATGAGACTCGTCACCCAACTATTAGTATCGAATACTAATCATTGCCAACAACAAAATATATCGATCATGTAATGTTATTATCCCTGATGACACCACCTCAATCAGGAACCAATTTTAAATGTATTTAAATCAAAGATTCTGTTTTCATATCTATAACTCATTATAGATAGAATCTCGATATATAATATATACAAAGATATATCTCGCATCAATAAAGAAAATAAAATAAATAGCAACTGAACATAATGCAAGATACAGAAAATGTCATTTTATTAATTATAAACACTTTTACAAATAATTATAAAGAGTATATACAAAGAAATAATGACCCTAAACCACATGACACGATTGGTTCTAGGGTATATCTCTAAAAAAGATTATGTATAAGAGTATCAATACTTTTAGGGAAGGTATGAATACTCGTAAACCCAAACTGAATATATCGATACTTTTTAACAAAAATACATGATACTACAGGAAAGGCAGAGATAAAGAAGAAGTTTTGATACTTTTGAGGAAAGTATCTATACTTGCAAGTTAGGGCTAAATAAATCGATACATTAATAGAAAGTATCAATATCTATAGCCAATGTATCAGTACTCTCAGACTCACTATCGATACTCATTTATGAAAAGCGTGATAAGATTGGAGTGAAGGCGAGCTAGAACGTGGCTAAGTATCGATACCTTAAACCCTAAAATAAAATGTATCGATACTTATAGGAAAAATATCAATAATTTTTGCAGATTTATATGTTCTAACAATAATTTGACAAGGAAAAACAAAATATCTACCTTATAAAATTACCATTTTAACCATTTCTGGAGTTTTCTTCTTTCAATCTAGTAAGAAAACATTGGTAATTTCACAGAGCATAATAGAAGAGGAACCAATGTAGCAATCATTCGTGTCATCATCATCTTCATCTCTCTTAAATTCTCTTATCTCTTTCTCTATTCTCTCCTCATAATCTGACCAAACTACCCTAATTTCCCATGGATTCCATCGATTAATCATCATTTTTTATCTAAATTGAACCTCTAACAACATTTTTAATTTGAGTTCAACCTTCATTGCCCAAATTGAGCAAGATTTATGCTTAGGAGATTAGCTAGAGTTTCAATCGTTTAAGTTTTTCATAACCGATTAGAAACTTAGTTTTCTAACTTGCTTTTGAGAGTTGTATTAAGTGTTAGCTTGTATTTTATTCATGATTTTCATACTTATTTCCCTCAATTCATTGTGATAAATTGTGTTTTATGGATGGATTTTATTTAATTTGTGTTTTTGTGTTCTTAAGCAGGTCAATGATGAAGAAGTTGAAAGAAATGAATTTTTGATGATTTTGGAGTTGAAGAAAAACCTTTCCAGTAAGCCAAAACGCAACCAGAAGCAAAGACCAGTAAAAATAGAAAACAGCCCCTGTTTTCCCTGTTGTGACACTAGCCTTGGGCACGGCTAAGGCCACGACGTGGGAAAAATCTAGACTTCGGGATTTCGCGATTTTGATGAACCAACTCAGCTTCTGATCTATTTTTGTGCATCTAAAATTCTTCTTCTATGAAAGGAAGTAGTTTAGGAAGTTTAGGAAACCTAAAAACTAGGAGATTACAATTTATGAAAGACACAAACACTCTTTTTAAAGGAGGACTTTAGATTTAAAAGAGAAGGCAACTAGGTTTTCAAGGGAAAAGGAGAAGAACGAAGAATAACTCCAGAATTTTTCAGATTTGTGTTTTCTTTGTTTTACATTATGAACAACTAAATTTTTTTTCTAGTTGAAGGATAATTAAGGATTGGTTTTAAGGATTGTGAGATATATGTTTATTTTCTAAAACTTTTATTCATTCTTGGTATTTGAGCAATTTTGTTCTTCATATTTATTAATGTTGATTTGTAGATCATAACAGTTTCTATTACATGATTTGGCTTGTAGATCATAATAGCTTTTGTTACATGATTCGATTAACATTACACGGTCATATAGAACTTCATATCCATAATTGTATAATTTTCTATATAGTAAAAAAAGATATCCTGACAAAATATCTTGGATTGCATAATCTAACTTAAACAAATAGCCGCTTGTGTATTTTTTGGTTAGAATCAGGTTTCTCTAGTTCTTAATGCTATCAATAAGTTAAAATCTAAGAGCTATTTCTAGGTTTGTTTGTTGATTAGAGAGCAATTAT
>JAVXUL010128965.1:515-15967 GCA_035590515.1 Trichilia minutiflora
AAGCAACAAATTTTGAAGACAAAGCGGTTATTGAAGAGCTTTAACAAAGATTATGATCAAGCTGAAATTATTCTTTATAATTTTTATTTTTATTCTCTCTATTTATTATTTATCATTTTATTCTAGTGAGAGAAAGCGAGCATCTTATTTATCTACTCTTTTAGAGAGTTTTGAATTTAATTTTTGTGAATTAATCTGGGTTTCTCTTCACCCGTGTGTCAAGAAAGAAATTATTTTGGGTTGTACTTCATCCGAAAAAGAAAGTTATACATTGTGGTTGCCCTTCACCCATTTCAAAGAAAGAGTTGTATTGGGTTTCACTTGACCCGTGAAGCAAAGAATCTAGTGATCCTCGGTGTATGTGGATTCACCCGAAAAAAGTGGACGTAGACGTGTTTGTTGAACCAATATAAAAATTTTCTTGTGCTCATTTAATTTTTGCTTGCACAGCATTGATTGCATACATCTCATCGAACCAATTTTAATTTGCTCAATTTTAAATTTTTTTTTAAATATTCAATTCACACCCCTCTTGGATTTCGCCAACTGGGACTTCAAGTGACGTATGTTTAGTCAATATACCTTCTATTGTTACTAGAATTGAAGAGCCTATGAGTGACACTAGAGTGTAGTCAAGATGACTCGATATTGGTCAATTTTGTTGTGAGACTGACTCTACAGGAACAGATAAAAGAAAGACAGATGCAGGATCCAGAGCTAATGAAGGTTTGCCAGAAGATTATGGATGGTAATGCTGGTGACTTCTATATATCTCAGGATGGGGTCTTAACCTTGAGGGGTAAGATATGTGTACCGTTTGATGATGAGTTGAGAAGTGCCATCCTGGAAAAAGCTTACTATTCAGCTTTTGCAATGTATCCTAATGGCTCGAAAATGTACAGAACCATTAAAGAGAGCTATTAATGATCTGGAATGAAGGGAGACATTGCAGAATTTGTTGCCAAGAACTTGTCAGCAAGTTAAAACTGAACACCAGAAGCCAACAGGAATACTTTAGCCACTACCTATACTAGAGTGAAAATGAAAACATATCACCATGGACTTTGTGATAGGATTACCATGTACTCAAGTTGAACATGATGCAATATGGGTGATTGTGGACAGATTGACTAAGTCTGTATATTTTTTGTCCATCAGAATTAAATATCCAGTTGAAAAGCTAGCAATACTATATGTGGCAGAGATTGTAAGGTTACATGGTGTACATGTGTTAATTGTGTCAGAACGAGATCCCCGTTTTACATCTCGATTCTGGTTTAGTCTCGAGAGAGCTATGGGTACAAGATTGAATTTTAGCTCAACTTTTCACCCTTAGACAGATGGACAGTCGGAGAGAACCATCTAGATATTAGAAGATATATTGAGAGGGTGTGTACTAGAGTTTCAAGAAAGCTGAGATCGGTATTTGCCATTGGCTGAATTCGCCTATAATAATATTTATCAATCCAATATAGAAATGACACCATACGAAACTCTGTATGGAAGAAGGTATAGAACTCCTATATACTGGAATGAAGTGGGCGAAAGAAAGTTAGATAACGTCAAATTAATTGAAGCTACCATTGACAAAGTAAAGATTATCCGAGATAGGTTGAAGACAGCACAGGATAGATAGAAGTCATACTCGGATAATAGAAGAAGGGATTTGGAGTTCGATGTGGGTGAGCAAGTGTTTTTGAAGGTTTTACCCTAGAAAGCAGTGATTCAATTCTGAAATCGAGGAAAGCTTTACTCGAGATTTATCGGGTCCTTCATAGTCATTGAGCGGATTAGTCTAGTAGCATATAAGTTGGAACTACCATTAGATATGCAAAGGATCAATGATATCTTTCATGTGTCAATGCTGAAAAAGTATGTACCTAACCCTTCTCATATTATTGGGTTGCCTTTTATTGATTTGAGAGAGGATTTGAAGTCTGAAGTGTAATCAGTGGCTATACTTGATCAACAGGAGCAAATATTGAAAAGTAAAGTCATCCCTATGGTAAAGACTCTGTGGAGGAGTGATGCTGTCGAGGAGATGACTTGGGAGCCTAAGCTTCAGATGCAACGTCAGTACCCTATCTTTTTCAATACTGAGGTATGTTGAATTTTGGGGACAAAATTCTTTTAAGGGGGGTAGATTTGTGAGCCCCGTGTCTATAACCCAAGGGCATAACGATCATTTTATCCTTTTACTGCACATAATTTACCCCTATTTCATACATCGTTGATATGTCAACACGATTTTATATTACTTTTAGAGATTTGAGTTTGTTGAGATAGAGTTTTGAGGTTGTAAACGCAGGAACCCCAAAGTAATTAAAAGTAAATTTTATTTTTAGTGAGACTCCAATGATATTTTCCAGTTAAGGGAAGGAGTTGGGAGAAAATGTGCAATTTGTTCGAACGAATAGATTGAATCGTTCGAACAAAGTCCTGGACCCAGATTCGTTCGAATAAAAGGTGAAACGTTCGATCGAAATTTGGAGAAACTCTCTAAAAAATTTTGGTCCCAAATTCGTTTAATCTAATTAATACTATCGTTCGAATGATTGCTCGATCACTCAAACGAAAAATTAAGAAGCTCTCTGACTTCGAAAGTGCCAAATTTATTCGATTGAATTCAGATTCGTTTGAACGAATCGCACAAAATAACTGATTTGCCTTCTTTTAGAAACTTCTTTTCTTATATAATCAGGGGCAAAATGGTAATTTTATACCCACTTTATAAAAGAAGTTGAGCCCCCTCTTTTTTTCACATTTTTCTTCTTCTTCGCCCTTTCTCCTCCTTCTTCGTTCATTCTCTGCTTCATATACACACCAACCCTATTTTTTGATCCATTCTTTGATTTCTTTCCACCCTCTTGTCACATTCCATGTCTAGGATGCGTTAGTAGTTTCAATTCGTCATAAGGAGCACAGAAAACGAGTTTGAGGAATTAGGGTTTTAGAGCTCAAATTGGGATTTTTCGGGTTCTGGGCTAAATTGAAGAAAACTAATGATACCACAAACTTCGTAGCATCATTCCTAGCTTGTCTATATATTTTGTTTCCCGTTTTAATCAATTTTTACGATATGGGTGTTTTACTGTGCATTCATATAAATTTTAATATATTTATCACTCGTAATTTAGTTTTTATGTGTTATTTGAGTCGTAGTGAAGTCAAGAAAGTTGTAGAAAGCTAGAAATACGGATTCAAAGAATTTGGGTGAAGGTAAATAATAATCGGAGTTACTGTTTCGACGAACATGTGGGATCTATAGGTTTAAATTACGAAATCGAGTCGAATTATACTTGTATGGCCGTAATGTGGATTCGTGGTAAAAATATATGGGTAATTAGATGGATGACGGGGGTTTAGCCAATTTCGTATAATTTTCTGACATTAAAAAATCCAGGGTTAGCATCCATTGCACGCATTCGAGTTTTCTGCGTATTTTAGAATGTATATTGATACAGTGTTGAATACTTGTGTATAGACGACGATACATGAGCGAGGTACCCGCATGATACGTCGAGAAACAAGGAAAATTATAGAGTGTATACCCTCTCTAAACAGTGAGTGGACTTTTTCTATTTTTGTTATTTATTTAAGAATTCCATTTTTCATAAATACAAAGACTTATAAACGTTTTATAAGTAATTTTACCTAATATGCCTATTTCTGTGAAAATGCATGCTTGTATGCACCATATAGATTTCAAATGGATTTAGTATCAATTGATGCATATGTTTTGATATGATGATATAGCCAGTGATCCAGTTTTTATGTTTGTTTTACCATGATATGGCCAATGGGCTATGTTTTATGATTTGTGATAATAATTTGATCAGTAGGCCAGGGTTTATGTTTATATATTGGTGATAACGGTCTTGCGAGCCGGATTATTTACTGTGGCTACAGAGTGATAGCCTAGAGGAGAGTTCATTGGGATGTGGACTCCTAAGTGAGTGCTGATATGGCAGCTTAGGGACGGTCTGAGAGAGAGGTCGCCTAGGTGAGTGCATGTGGTAGGCTAGGGACAACCTAGGAAAGAGGTCGCCTAGGTGAGTGGCGACTGCACGGGTGGTACTGATATTGATGACTGTGATGTTGTGAGGGAGATGTGATTAACCACCTGTGAGTCTCGTTGAGTTAGTCGTAGACGTCACCCTATAGCTTCTCGAGGCAAACGTCAGTGGTGGGCATGTTTTTTGAAAAATGTTGCACATTCTATTTCTTGTATTTAAAATCTAATTTTATAAAATAGCATGTTTTATCTGCATATAAAACCCACTGACAGTCTCAAAATTCCTTTGGCTAGGGAGATCACCGAGAATACAGACAACTCAATGATTTTCAATATTGACTATGAGGTTTCAAATTAAAAGAGTTAATTTTATAAATGATTTTTTGAATGTGTAATTCTATTTTATAAATCAATTTTTTATTATTATTTTTATTTTATTGTTCACTCACGGAGTATACTTTCGTATACTCATCCCCTCACCCTTCAGTTTTCAGGTTTGCTTAGTTAGCAGTTTGTGGTGGTGGTGATCGCTTCAAGTATAAGCTATGTTGACTCACTCTACGTAGTCCATAGTTCACTGGCATCTTATGTTTATTTTATTTAGCACATGAGACTTTCATGCCTTTTTATGGAATTTGTATTAAATCTTTAAATAATATTTTGGGATAGACGGAATCCCACAGATTTATATTTGATTAAGTATTTTATGAATTGATATGTATATTATTTTTAAAGTGCTTGAGACTTATTAAAAATTAATTCGAAGTTTGGGTGTTTGGTGGTGAATACTTTGAAAGTGTTTTATAAAATGGTTGAAACATGTTTTTGGTAAAGGCCTTACAGGTTCACAAGACGTGTTTTGGTGATTGAATACCCTTGGGGAGTCTATGACGATTGTCACGTATGAGACCCATGAATTAGAATGTGACAATATCCATATACTCATCAAGGTGCTGTCATTTCAAAAATGGAATACATTAAAAATAATACATACAAGTTCTAATAATAATGTAATTGACCTTTTTATTTCAAAAAAAGATACTTACGTTATCTTCTAACCATTAGGGGTGTAAGTGAGTTAAGCTACTCATGAGCTACTTGGATTCGACTTTGTAGATATTCGAATTTGACTCGATAATAGTCGAGTCGAGCTTGAGTTTGAGTACAATAATACTGGAATAATTAGAATTGCGAGTTTAATCGAGTATCTATTAAGGTATAATCGAACCGAGTTGAGTCGAATTGAGTCAAATAAATTTTAAATTTTATAATACTAATTAAAAAAATAAATATTCAAGTTTAATCAAGTCGAATTCGAGTATATCGAGTATTTTATCGAGTCAAGTTGAGTGTAAAAAAAATAACTCGATCGCGTTTGAGTATTGAATTTTTGAGTCAAATCGAGTTCGAGTAATTCATTGCTCGACTTGACTCGGTTCAATTACACCCCTACTAACTATCCACTTGAATCCAAAATGGCCCTAACCCATCTAGGTGTCATTGTAATAGACTGTTACTCGATTATAGCATTTGTAGTGGTAATCTACACATGAAATACATCATTTAATTATTTTAAGATAGGAGCTCTCGTATGTAACCTAATGATGTCTATTATTCATATGCCTATAGCTCGAAGCTTTTTCAAATTCCCTGTATAAGGGGTCTGTAGATATCGGACGAGCTTATAGCAATGAACAAATTTATTCTCGACATCACCTTGTACCTTAGCCTTCTATTTTCAAATTTATAATATAATTTTAGCATTTCATATATGCTCATATGTTGTGTTACTTATGGACAATTAAGATTGTGTTTTGGTACGAAGATGAACATAATACCTTCAACATTATACTCACCTCTGTTTCCCTTATCATATAGAAATCCTTGTCAGTTCTGTGATCCACATCGCCTTTTGCCTCAACCTATTATAATGTTAGTTTCAAATTATTGGAATTAATCATAGTAACACAATCAATTCAAAAAATACAATAATAAATATTTATAGGACATTGTACCAACTCTATGTCTTTTATCTTAGGTAGGTGCTTATTGATCCTCCGACTATCATCTCCTCGCACATTAGCCTGTTATAATGTTATAATTAAAATTTTGAAATCAATCACAATAACACAATCAATTCAAAATATACAATAATAAAATTTAGGAGAAACAATAATGAAATAGTTGACAAACATTACGCACCATTCTCTCTTTCTCTCTCTCTGGTCATACACAAGTCCTTATCCACCTTATGGCTCTTATCAACCTATACCTCAGCCTATTATATGCATCCAAGTCATTAACAATCCATAATAACCAAGTGCTTGCTCACATATATTCACTTCTCCCCATTAGCATCTTATCCAGAAGATAATACAGGGATAGATTCACTATTTCAATGTCATTTATGGTGTAAAAGTCTATTGCCTAAAAGAGATTGTCTAGCTCTTATATAGTAAATCTAACTTAATCATTGAAATATTAGTTTAATAGTCAATCATTTCCTCCTTTAAAAATTGGATAATCTCTATATAATAGACAAATAATAAGGCACGACTCATGTTTTAAGAATTTAATGCAAATGTCATTTACTGCGAACCATATCTCCTTTTTATTAGAATCCATAACTACCTTATATAACAGTAAGTGATAAACTAAGTAATTGAAGAATTGGATGTCTTGGAAATGCAGGAAGTGTCCTAGATACATCTATTTAAAAAGTATTAATTGGGCCCCTATCAACTTCTGACAGATAGTATACAATACCCTCATAAAACATAAAGATATAACTGTCATAAAAAAAATGGTTTGATATTTGTGTCATGAGTCTACTATTATCAATCTGTAAATCTGTAAAAGATATTATACTTTTATATTCACACATTTCACGTCATATAATTTTTCAATCTTCCACAATATATCCAATCATCCCTAGTCCATACTTTTATATCATCAACAATTTGTCATGACTACAATGTAAATCATATACAATGTATATGAATTTACTACAATCAAATATTAATTAGTATACATTAAACAAAAAATTAATAAAATATTCAAAATTCTCAATATCAGTTTCTTTAACACTCTCAAAATTAATATATTTCTAACTCTCAAAATCAGTTTGTCACTCTCAAAAATAATTCTATTTTATACTTACGAATTTACTCATGATAATAGTTCAATATATCTTTCGAAATTAATTTATTTTTATACTCAAATTCAATATTTACTACTCTTGAAATTAGTTTATTTTCAAACTTGAAATTAATATTTATCACTTTCAAAAATAATTCTATTCTACGCTCTTAAATTTACTTTCAATCTTAATACCTTAACTCTCGATAACAATCTAATAGGTAACTTTCGAAATCGGTTTATTTTCATACTCGAATTCAATATTTACCACTCTAAAAAATAATACTATTCTAAACTCTTAATTTTACTCTCAACAACACTAGTATAACTAAGTCTAAAAATCACTTTTGATCACATACTATTAACAAAATCGTCACTTAATCATTATGAAATGACCAATTTAAATACGATATCTTTCTGGTGTCACTATAAAAACAAAAATTGTAAGGTAACCATTCGTTAAACCTATAAAAAAGTTTATTTACTAGTAAAGTAAAACATTGGTTTGAATATGAACTATGTAGGATTTTAAAGAGTAGAATACATCATCTAATATATATTTAAATTATTTTAAATTTAGGGTATGCTAATTATTTTTTTTCTACACCTGAAGAAGAGTACCATATAATCACTTTCCCAGTTTCTTCTCCTACTATGAAAATTTTATTATAGTCTCAAACATTTTATACACCCAAACAGATTTAGGAATCACCATTTATTCCTTATTACTATTTTCTCCTCTTAAATAGAAGATTAAGAGAGTATTTAATATTAAGTACTGTGATTATATAATTGCTTTTACTTTACAGTTATTGTGATTAGTTAAAATATAAATAAAATTTATTAAAATTAATATTATTAAATATTTTTATAATTTTATTTTTAAAATAAAATGAAAGTCCACAATATCAAATATCTCCTCAATCCCAAGCTTAATCTCATTATTTAGCGTAAGTTTCTCATAGTCGAAATTAAAACATTCACTCCTTTGCTTTATGTGGCGGGTGTGTTGAGAAGTCCACGGATTTAATATATTCATACGACACCGTTTGGAAGACCCGTTAGTAGCTTTCCCTCCCAAGTAACCTTAACCACAAAACACGCATGATCTAACAAATCAGAAATCACCGTCATCAGAAAAGCCACGTGTCCAAAACTTAGACCCTTTCCCACGAAAATCACAAATCAACATTTTATACACTTGGATAAGGCTAGGCTACTTTCTTGGCCTTGCTTTGCTGTGACCAAGGCTTGAGCCCTGACATCCTGAAAGAATTTTTTCTTCAGTTCCAGAATCATCAAACTTCATCTTTTTCCAACTTCTTTTCATCATTGACTTGCTTATTATCACAAAAATACAAACTAGATAAAATCCATCCATTAAGCACAATTCATCACAATGAATTCAAAAAAATAAGTAAGAAAAATATGAATAAAATGCAAGCTAACAAATTCTCCCATACTTATCACATGCTTGTCCTTAAGCATGAACTAGGATCAAGATTAAGTTCATTCATCTCACAACCAGTAGATTCAATTCCAGCAAAATAAAATCAGATTATACAACCATCAAAATCTAATTTTTGAGCAATAAGAGAGCAGTAAGATCATTATGCATTTCTATAAATTCTCACAAGAAACAAGTCTCTCTAAAGTACTCTCAAACCCAAATGAAAAATCTTTGCTTTATTTTCATGCACACAATTTGAGCCAAATATATTTAAATCGATTCATAATCGAACCTCTACCAAAAATTCAAGCCGAAGATGAACACATTCATGCAAACAGAATAATATCAATGCCTAACACCAGGAACTATATTTTTTTGAATGACAGAGATGTCATTTAATCTTTTCAAACGAATGCACTGAGGGAGCATACCCCATATACCCGATGTACTTGATTAAGTCACAACCATAGTTGGCTACTAGCCTCACTCATGATTAAATGAATTAATTGTTTAAATTTGAGTTAGTTCGGCCTAACAAAGGGATAACTCTTCCATCAAAGATCTACTACATACACAAAACTCATGTATTATTTTCTAAGCTTTTGTTTAAGGGGAACAAGTACCAGGTCAGTTGAACCAATCAATGAAGGTAAATCAAATGAATCAATCAACGGAGTGAATTTGAAACAGAAATTTTTTTTCAGAATTGGCTACCTGGATGCTTCAGTATAATTAACACACATTGCACACCAATAAATCGTGGCATAATTCAAGCAAAGACCAAATTATGAATCGATTATCCAATTAACAACAAACAGAATATTTAACTCATATTCTTTTATCAAAGCTTTCTCTAATTGAATCCAAGAAATGTCCAAAAAGATTCATTCACAAGTATGAACAATAGAAAATTTCAGTATACTCAAGCTATTCAGATATTACATAGATTTGGAATTTTGAGAGTCAAACAATCTATGATTAAGCAATTAAGCACAAAACTGAGATCCACTGGAAATGAAAATAAACTTTCTCAAAATTAAATAAAAAAAGAGGATAAAAAGAACAACAGGGCTTTTGATCTTCATTCCACTATCATCAAAACAGTAAATCTTAAGAAACCTAAAGAACTAAAAAAAATTTAATCAACAATTCAGAAATAAAAAAATTCAGCAAAACCGATAGGACTTAATCAACCTCTCCCTCATACTTATCATACACTTTGTTCTCAAAGTGTCCAAATAAGAATTAAACCAAAAATGATTGGATGAATTAAAGCAACAACCAAAATTAAAGGGTGAGAAGGAAGGGAAACTCCCCTGTCATTGCTAGGATCTGGTGATCCGCATCTTCTGACAGATAGCAGTGATACTGCTATCCAAATCATTCATTTTATTGGTCATTATGTTGACTTTATCTGAGAGAGCCATCAAACTTGCTCCGATGCGAATTAATTGGGTTGTGAATGAAGCCACAAATGGTGGAATATCCTGCGATTGAGGTTGTGAAGTGCTGGTTGCGGTGGCTGTTGCAAAATATCTCCTATCTTTTGGTACTAGCGAACTTATAGGGCCAAAACAAGGCTAATTATTCTGTCGATACAACAGTCCCATATTATCTAAATATTTCAAGTTAAGTGGGTCTGTTGCATCGATAATATGCAGCTGATGATTGTTAATGTTAAGCAATCCGAGATTAACAGCCAAATGAGTAATGTAGGATCCTAGGATTCAAGGACGCTTGAACGAAATAACACTTCTAAACTATGTGGCCAACTATATTTTCATGTGTACTCAGTGTTTTTTTTGCATACACCACAAAAAGAAAAATTCAGTTTTAGAGACCACAGCAGATGAATCCTTTTGCCCTGAAAAATTAAAAGCAAAAAATCGATGCAAGTATTTCAGGATCCCACTCTGAAAATGAATATCTTTGGAGTTTCTAGGATTATAGACCAAATTAAAGTTCTATGTAATTTCAACATAATAAAGCAATGGCATAAATGAATCATCGAAATCACAGTAGCTAAAATTATATGCAGGGGTGTCAACTTCTTCCTCGGTAATGAAACCTAATGCAATATTAAACTCAAAAATTGAAAAAGTGAAACGTCTACCTAAGAGTTTAAATGTAATAACATCAACAGAGTGTGCATTATACTCAGAGGGTAGTGTGAGGGTGAATGTGGCATGAAACTCGTGGCAGAGCTCAATTAAGGCAGGGTAATTGACCTCAAAATATGCAGAGCAACTAAAATTGAAAATCAAAGCACAAACCTCATCATATATACCCAGATCAATCATGCTTTGAGTGTGGAGAGACTTATAGGGCACGAAGCGTAGATTAAGCAAAGACTGGTACCTGCTTGCTCGATAGCATCATCAAACTGTAAGCTCCAGCGCAGAATTTCTGTGAAGGGTGCCAAAATAGATTTCCCTTGGTGAGTTCTGGACATCCCATGAGTTTTAGAACTTCGAGCGATTGTAACATCACCAGTGGAAGGACCCGTATTCGTCTGTGGCGGAGATGCTTCTACGGTGGCGGTTCGGGCGGCTCTCGTTGATGCAACAGGGTGGTCTGAGGACACGTAGAGCTTCAAATGCTTGCTGGGTACTACTTTAGAGCTAGGGGGTTTATGTTTTACAATGCTCGAGTGTCTCTTATGGGTGACAGAAAGGGGTTATGATGGTTATGTGATGGCTTTGGAAGGAGTTGTGACAGAAGTGGAGACAGATGGAGTTGGTGGTGGAGTTGGTGGTAGAGTTGGGGTAACCGACGATGGTTCTTCATCGGAGGACGACGATGGTAGGTCTCAAATTCTACCAGCTTTCATCTTGAATCTCATGATTCCAGAAAATTAGGGATTTGGGTAGGTAGGGTTTTCAGAGGGTGACGGTAATTGGGGAAGATGAGGGTAAGGTAAAAAATAAAAAAGGTCCGAGGATAAAAAGTAAAAATGTCAATAAAAAAAAACCGTTGACTATCTCTTAGTTATGGCTTTAGCCTTAGGCATAGCTAAAGTCAAAGCATAATTTTCAGAAAGCTAAAAAGCTTCTGTAACTATAGTGTCGACCCTTGAACTCTATGAGATATACTCAAAAAGATAAAATATATAAAGCAGAAACAATAGGGGCTAGAGGTCGAAGATGATAAATAGTAAATTTTTTTAAACAAATAAATCAGAAGGGATTAAAGTAAAAAAAAACCTAGAACATAATGTAAATAAATTAGGCGTGAGCATGCCTGGATTGGGATGCCTCCTAAGAAACGCTCTTATTTTATGTTTGAGGCTAGACAATACAGCTCCATTTAGTCATACGGTCAACCATCTCCAAGTGTATTTCTTCTCCGATAATCTCCTGGCTATGTTCATAACAAGGCTTCGATCGTTGACCATTGACTTTAAAGATTTTATTGATCTCTAAACTTTTTATTTCTATTGCACAATGAGAATAGATGTTAGTAACAACAAAAGGACCTATCCATCTAGATTTTAATTTACCAAAAAATAATAATGAAAAAGTAAAACTTTCTGTCTTATTGAAAATTGTTTTCTGATGACTATTGTACTCGTATTCTAATCAGATTTGGATGTCACATTCTGATCCTGATTCTGATCTTGAATAGGGATCTCTTTTTTTTGACTCTGTCTTCTGTTTATGCCCACGGCTAACCTCATGACTGTTTTTTAGAAGTTCTTTTTTACTTCTTAAGGAGATGGCACTCATATTCTGCCTCGGATTCACTTCTGTTTGAGATGGTAACTTGCCTTGAGATTCTAACTTACCCAAAGATGTAGCTAATTGGCTCACTTGGTTCTCTAAATTCTGAATGCTCGCTTTGGTTTCCTGCTGAAATTGTAAGGTATTGTTAGCAAGTGATTTAACAATATCTTCAAGGTACATACCTAACTTAAATGAAGATGGCTACTGTAATTGTTGTGGCCTAGGCTGAAATTGCTAAGGGTTTTGTGTCCTTGATCCATTACTAAAATTCGTGTGGTCTCTCCATTCAGGATTATATGTGTTTGAATACGGATCATATCTTCTTTGTGGCTGACCTGGAAGACCTTCTAATGTATTAACCTACTGTAAATCATCTTCTTGAAGTGTTGGACACATGTCAGTTGGATGATTTGGTTAAGCACAAATGCCACAGCTCATAGTTTGTTGGGAATTTTCTACAATAAAGCTTTTGATCAAAGTTATGAGCTGTGAAATTTGAGATTCTAGATTTGGAGATCATACTTCATTAACTTTTCTGGTATGTTCAAAATTTTCATATTGCTTTGAAGTACCAGCCATGGTGTCAATCAATTATCGTGTTTCTTCTAGCACTGCCACTTGCTGTATCTATCATCTTCCTCTCAATTTCTAGAAGTCCATTATAAAAATGCTCAATGGGTGTTGTCTCAGACATATTGTGTTGCGAAAAACTTACACAAAGACTTTTGAATCTCTCCCAATAATTATAAAGAGTTTCAGATGGTTTTTATCTCACTCCTATCATTTCTTTCTTTATCTTTATTGCTCTAGATGAAGGAAATAGTTTTTTTAGGAACAATCACACTATATCAGTCTACGAATTGATGAAACCTGGAGCCAAATCAAATAACTAATCTTTAGCATATTCTTCCAATAAAAAAGGAAAGGTATGTAATTTAACGTTATCTTCAGTTACTCCTTGTGGTTTTATGCTAACACAAATTACATGAAACGCCTTAATATACTTGTGAGGATTTTTGTTTTCTTTTCTGTAGAACTTGGGTAGCAATTGTATCAGACCTGGTTGCAATTCAAAGTTAACCTGCAAATTAGGATAAGTGATGTAAAGAGGGGGCTGATCTATGAGTGGGACTGTGATATCTCTCATTACTCTTTGTTTGTCTATGATGACTTGTTCTTTTTTTGAATCACTGGAGATTTCAGATAAATCTAGCACTACTTCTTCTCTGGCTTCTGATAAAGTACCCACTTGACTTCGCCTTTGGATCTTCGCTTCTTTTCTTAATCTTTTAGCGGTCTTTTTAATTTTGGGATCGTATTGGAGTTCGTCTACATGATCGAACCTGGTAATCAAAAGGAATAAAAATTAATTAATAACTGTTCCTCGACAATGGCGCCAAAATTTGATTGATTGTTGAATCTATCAAAAATAAAAATGCCAACTCAATCTTAAAATAATTTTATAAATGATAATGAGTGGGATCGTCTCCATAGGGAACGGATGATTTTCAATCTTCTAAAGGCAGGAAACAAATCAACCAAGAAAATAATCAAGATTTCTATAACTAAAAGAAAATAAAAACCAACAAAATTAATTAAATCAACAAGGCTATAAACGATGTAAAGGAGAAAATTAGATTTATGAAAAGCTAGTCAAAGGAATAATTTTCAGATTGATTTAAGTAGATCGATCATTGAAGTTAAGATACTTTTATTATCTTGATAAATTAGTTATAGTTATCGGTAAGCCCTGCATAATTAATTACTCCTTATGTTGTAGAACAATTAGGTCAAGGGAAATAATTGCCTTCTAACCAACCAACAAACTTAGAGAAGCTTTTAGATTTTAATTTGTTGATAGCATTAAGAATTAGAGAAACCCAATTCGAACCAATAAACACATAAGTGGCTATTTGTTTAAATTAGATATGCAACCCGAAGATATTTTATGAGGATATCCTTTTTTCACAAGTATAGAAAATCATACAATTACGGATATGAAGTTCTATATGGCTGTATAACGTTAATCGAATTATGTAACAGAAGTTGTTATGATTTACAAACCAACATTAAAATATATGAAGTATAGAATTGCATAAATACTAAGAACAAATAAAAGTTTAAAAGTTAAACATTGATCTCACAATCCTCAAAACCAATCTTTAATTATCCTTTAACTAGAAAAGAGAATTAGTTATTCATAATCTAAATCACAAAAAACACAAATCTACAAAATTACTACTGTTCTTCTTTGTTCTCTTCTGTTCTCCTTTTTAGATCTGAAATCCTTCCTTGAAAAGATTGTTTTTCTCCTTTATAAATCAACATCTCTTAGTTTTTTTAGGTATTCTAGCTTCCTAGACTTTCTAGACAACTTCTCCTCATAGAAGACGAAGTTTAGAAGCACCAAAATAGGATCAAAGCTGAGCTGTCTGGTAAAATTCGTAAAATTCGATATCTGGAATTTTCTCATGTTGTGGCCTTAGCTGTGCCCAAGGTTTGTCTCACAACTTAGGAAAATAAAGGCTGTGTATTCTGCTTTCCTAGCCTTGCTTCAGTACGAGTTAATTGGGTTGTGAATGAGGCCACAATGGTGGAATGTTTTGTGATTGAGGTTGTGAAGTGTTGGTTGCGGTGGCTGTTGTGAAGTATCTCCTGTCTTTTGGTACTAGCGAACTTGCAGGGCCAAAATAAGTCAAATTATTCTATCGACGCAATAGTTCCATATTATCTAAATATTTCAAGTCAAGTGGGGCTATTGCGTATGCAGCTGATGATTATTAATGTCAAGCAATCTAAGATTAATAACCAAATGAGTGATGTAAGATCCTAGAATCAAAGAACGCTTGAACGAAATAATACTTCTAAATTGTGTGGTCAACCACATTCTTATATTTACTCGGTGTTTTTTCTATATACACCACAGAAAGAAAAGCTCAGTTTTGGAGACCACAGTAGGGGAATCTTTTCTCCTTGAAAAATTGAAAGCGAAAAATCGATGCAAGTATTTCAGAGCTCTACTCTAAAAATGAATATCTTTAGAGCTGTGGTTGATCTCAATTAGATTATGTACCCAAGTATAGGTAGTCTTGTTGTAGAATAGTCCGGTGAGTCTAAGTGTCGTATC
>JAVXUL010128976.1:0-15965 GCA_035590515.1 Trichilia minutiflora
TTTATATTAAAATCATATTTTAATATGTTTGATAATCACAATTATCAAATTTAAATATGTAATTTATAATAAATTACTCGAATATATCACATAGGGGCAAAATGATCATTTCATACTAAATTAAACAATTTAATTAAGTTTTCATCAGTTTACCTTAAAATCATATCTTAACATATTTAATAATCATTATTATCAAATTTGATAAGTAATTTACATTAAATTATCTCTTTAACATATTAAAGAATATTAAATACATATAACATTTATACGTATTTAATTAGGCTTTTACTATATTATCATGAGGGTGCTAGTCCTCTCCCGATAACATTTATCTCTCTCTCATATGAAGAAACACTCGACGATTTTGGTATGATCATGAAGGATCACCGTGACATAGCCGTGAATATATGCCAAACATTTCAATTGCTCATCGACTATGGTTAGTATCTAGTAATGCGATATAGTTTCTATATTGCAATGAAGAAAATTCTTCATCAAACCTTTTATGGACTGTCAAAATTCTAACCTTAATCTATCCTCGAATCGTCAATCATATGTCATTATTATATGATGGCCATTGAATTATAATCAAGACATCATAACGACATTCGATTAGGAACTCAACTCAGACAAAGACAATAAAAATTCTCAGTCCAATATATCAAGTCAACGGATCCCATCTTGACCGTCAATCGAACACTTATATGAACAAAGCATACCCAAACCGATTTCTTGCACAAGGCGTGATTAACCCTGCACTTATACACCATTTAAAATATATCTATCTATACAAAGTTCGATTTTAGACGTCTCAGGCCAAGGAATTATATTGCACATTATTACAATCTATTAACAAATCATTGATTATATACATACCATATGATTCATCGACATTCGATCATGTTCGATAAATAGTTTACCAACTATAAATTCACATTAATGCACTTATGACAATACTCATATTGTCAACCTACATATATTATCATATAATATGACTAGGCGATAACTAGTATGCCTACTATGTGATATAGTCATATAATCAACATCATGTACAGAGGGAATAATTTGAAATTTTATTTAATAATTAAGTAAAATTATTCGGACGATTTACATACATTCTTTATTTAGTGCATGAAAACATAAAGAAAGCAGCAAATATATGTAAATAAAGAATTATTTCTTTCAGTAATAAATAAAAGTTCATACAAGATTATTAGCCCTGAAACTGACAACATGAATGGTTTCTAGAGCATACACTAACACATGATACCAAATCTTTCAACCCTTTACTCTTTCAAGATACCAATGAATATACCTTTCACTGCTCTTCCATCAAGTTTTTCTTGCTTTACATACACATATAATGTATATCCAAACGCATTTAGATTATTCAGTGAAGGCATTGCATCAGTCCACACCTCCTCAGAAGACTTTATTTCTAAGGTTAATGAAGGGCTTCTATTTTTTAAATAAGTAATAGTAACTACAACTTTAACCTAAAAGTTCTTTGATAAACCAGCATACAACAGTATACTTCTTACCTTTTTCAGCAAAGTCCTATTCATCCTTTCAACTAACCCATTTTATTGAGAAGTATAACTAACTGTTCTATGTCTTAGTATCTTATTCACTGCAATACTTATCAAAAACTTTGTCACAAAGCTCAAGACCATTGTCTATTCTCAAGGCCTTGATCTTCTTTTCCTTTTGATTCTTTACAAGTTTCTTTTAGTCTTTAAACTTTTCCAGCACCTGATCCTTAGTTTTGAGAGGATAAATCTATACCTTTCTTAAGTAGTTATCAATCAAAGACAAGAAGAATTTAGCTTCACCTGGAGTCTGTGTAGGTGCCTAGACATCTACATGTATATATTTTAATACAGAACTTGATACATGTTTTTTCTGGTCAAATTTTATTCTATGATGTTTGCCTAAAACACAATCTTCACAGAATTTCAATCTACTCCCTATCCCAAATCTTTAGAAGCCTTTTTTTTTTTAATTCTAACATCCCTTTTTTCACTCAAGTGCTCTAGTATTTGATGCCATAACATCAATCTATCAACACCTTTCTTTGAGGTTGTATTCACATGTTCAGTAATCACCTCACCATGCATAACATATAACCTATCTTTCCTGACAGCTTTCAAAACCACTAATGCCCTTTTACACACTCTCAAGACCCCATTTTGAGCTTTAGACGTGCATCTCACTGATTCTAACACCCTAAAGAAATTAAATTTCTTTTTACGCTTGGAACAAACCTCACATCTTGTAAGTCTATCAGGGTATCATCCTTTAATTTCATCCTAACTATCCCAACACCTTTAATCTCACAAATCACATTATTACCTGATAACTTTTTCTAAGTTTTCAAGAGTTAAAGTTGAGAAAGAAGACTTATAAAGGCACGTATGAAAATTATAACCCAAGTCCAAAATCCAGTCCTCCTTATCATACTTCCCTTTTGGTGCAGCCATTAACAAAAAGGCTTCTTGAAAATTTGCCTCTGACACAATTATTGTTTCTGGTTTCTTCATTTGAGTCTTTGTAGCCTTTTGTTGTTTTCTTTCAGTATAATCCCTCTTGAAATATCCTTCTTTATGATAATGAAAACATCTAAGGTTTTTACTCTTAGATTTTGATATGGGCTCTTTCTTTCCTCTACTTTCTCTTCTTTCAAATCTCCCTCTTACCCTTAAACCTTCTCCTAAATTCACATATTTCATCTAGCTTTTCTTATTAAGCTTCTTTAAGCTTAAAACATTTTTCATGTCACTCATGAAAAGAGTAGATCTTTCATATAGTATTGTGTCATTAAAATGTTCATGGAAACCTGAAAGTGAGGTCAAGACTATCAGTGCTTGATCCCCATCCTCTACCTTACATCCACAGTTTTTAGATCCACGATCAGCTTATTAAACCTGTCCATATGATCATCTACCGAACCCCTTTCTTTCAAATAAACTATATACATTTGTTTCTTTAAATATAACCTCTTTGCTATAAACTTTTGTTGATATCTTTCATCCAGCTTCTACCAAATTCCTCTAGCAGTAGTCTCTTTGATCACTTCTCTTAACACTTTGTCATAAAGTGACAAGATTAATAGACTTCTGGCCCTTTCTTGTATTTCTTTGACTTCAAATTCTATAAACTCTTTTCCTTCAATCTTTATATTATCTTTAACTTCTAGATGGAGAAATCATTATCCCTTATAAATTTCTTAATCAAAAATTTTGTTGTCACCATTTGTAGCCCTCAAGATTCTGCTTCTTCTTTGTTGGTTTGCTCTATTCGTTACTCTAATGCTACCTATTGAAAAACAATCACAGCCTGATCAATAATCACTACAAAACCAATAAGCACCCATAACTGAAACTCAAAAACAATTCTCCGAAAATGAGTTGACCATCTTTAGAAAGATAACACACCAGAAAACACCTCCCAAACACTCAAATTAAAGAAAACAAGAATACATGAAATGAAAGAAAAGAAGAAACAAAAGTATTCAGGAGAAAAGTATTCCGATCTATTAAAGGTTTTTCATATATTAGAATACAACAAAATAAAAGCTATATATATCAGCCTTGCAAAGAAACAGAAAGAAAACAGGAAAATAACTTGCTTAACCAACTAATCAACAACATTTCTTTACAAAATACTATTGTACCCCTGATTTGCTAAATCAGTTTTAACCAAAAAATAGCTTCCAATAATCCTCTGCATTCCCGTACATACAATCCTATATAGCTCCTTGTTGATTTTAGATCATAATTCATCACTAATTATATAAAATATTTAAGATAAAGCCAACATTAATAATGTGTTTGTCCACGAAACAAAGTTAGTGCTTTGTTTACAAATTATATATTATTATTTAACGTTTAATTAAAATATTTTAAAATAGAAAATATGTAGATAATTAATTAAGCGAAATTGAAATAAGGTGCTCAAAATAATGGTTTCACCGATCCATCACCCAGGTATAATGGTCCAATAATTGTGATCATTCATATGGTTAACGGGGCACGTTTGAATTTTGTTATAAATTTTGGATCTCATAATTAATTAAAATTTTATTTTAATTATGAAATTAAAAATCCCAGGTCTATAAAATCATCTTAAATAGGTCTAGTATTTTATTGATCTCACTTTCATTTCACATATGTAAATCCAAAGTCAAACAAGTGTCCATTTTGCTACTACACTAACTTCCTTTTTTATGAATTGGATTGGATCTCAATTATTGGTTTGCTCTTTCAAAAGCACCCACTCCTAAAAGAGGGCAATCAATCAGCACCCGCATACTTTCTTTTTCAATTTTAATAAGGAAATTTAAAAAGTACATCGCAATAAAATAATTCCATTAAAATATAATAATTTTTGTAATAACCCTTTTTCTTTAATTTTGTCTTTGAAAAGTTTAAATTAAAGCAAACAAAATCAAATTTTATAATTTAAAGAGCAGAATTGAAAAGCCAGGAGCATCAGATAATTTTAAAAAAATAAAAAGTAATGATATATTATATTAAAAAGTAACTGTAAACCAGTAATTTATTATTCGCATCACTGATATATAATCAATTTAAAGAACCTGGGGCAATAACTGTTCTTCGTAAACATACAGTATTAAGCAATAATACGAATAAGAAAAGTACCATCTTATGAGAACTGATTTTTTCAATTATTGAAATCTAAAAATAATTTAACCCTATAATTTATTCAGAATTCTAACTTTAAGTTATGACTATTATTAATTTAAAATTCTACTAAGACTAATCAATATTTTTCAGATTGATTAAAAACACCTATAAATTAAATATCTAAAAAATTATATATTCAAAATCTATTTTAATAATGTGATTTTACTTTAAACACTTATTAATTATTCCTAATTTATAGAATATGGACCTTTTAATATTATCAACTCTACTCTTCCAAACACTAAGTAAATAAAATTTTTTACATTGAATTTTGATGTTTTTATCTAAAATCTGCAACTATAGGTTATTAATGCTCTAAATCCACTATAAGTTCTCACAAAAATCTCCAATCTTTCAACATGCCCTCATTCTGCGTTGTGTTATTTATAATCCTATCTAAACACTACCTCTTTCAAAATTAAGTCTCATATACATGGTCATTCATTTCTTGATCAAGGAAATAAAAATATTAAGTTTAATAACACAAATAAATTAAATGGGACAATCAAATAAATGTAAACATTCAATTCATCATTAAAAGGACTATATTCAAACAATACCCTAGATAATATATTTACTACCCATGATTCTATATAAAAACAAAGCCAAATATAATATTTCCATGTTCTCAAAACAAAATAATCCAAAATACATGTGAAAGAATACTAAACCTTAGTAACTACTATTTCCCTCTGTAAATCCAGCAACCACAGGAACAACAAAACCAGAAGATGCTGAACACCTTCACCTTCAACCTCCGAGACAAGTAACAAGAGTTCACAGAAAATTCAAACCACTTACAACCAGTATTCCACTCTCAGAAGCTTAACAACTTCAAGAAATAATGCTGGAGCAACCAGCAACCAAAGAATCAAAGAATTAAAGAAGAAAGAAAAGAAATGAATTCAAGAAATGAAATTGACAGAAAACAGAAAACCAGAAAGTAAGAACACAATGCTTGAATGAAAAAACCACCGAAAAGAATTTTTTCTAGTGTCACCTTTTCATTCCCTTCTTCTGTTTTTATACACAGAAAAAAACACAGCTGTACATGCCACACGCTCCTCTCCAGCTCACATTCTTGATTTTTTAAACTTCTACCAAGAAAAAATCCAAGAAGCTACAAGAACCTAATAGTTAGTTATTTAACTAACTTCTGAACTCAGCAGCTTCTAATCTAGCTGGAATTCTTTACATCCATGTCAGCATCTTTAATTTGTTTAACTTGTAAATCATAAATCAACAAAATTAAAAATGTAACCATATTTACATATTTGATTGACAGAAAAATATTTTTATTAACGATATCAAAATATATAACTTTATACAATACAAAAGTATATCTTATAGGCAAAACCAGTATGCAAGTCCCTAAATAAGTGGTAGTAACAATTACTCCATTCGCCATCTTTAAAGTTACTGCACTATTATGGAATAATTGCTTACTCTGAAGGTCTTATAATGACATGTAAATATTTGAGGTGGTAGTTGAATCTATAATACCTCATATGTTAGCTTAAAGATATTTTATCATTTTATTCATAAGAAGGTATTTTTGTTTTCTTTAAAAATACGTGTCTAGGTGTCTCGGGTGTTAATTGTCCTGTTATTCATCTTATATAGGTGTGTAGTAACTGATTTATAAGATACAATCATAAATGTATGATTGGGGTGTTAATTGAGATGTGAAGTGAATAAAAATGGGATAAGAATATTTTGATAATTTGGGTATGGTTACTGTAGTAGTATCAAAATTTGCATTGCTGAGTACAGTATCAAATTTTATAACATCTAGATGATCATGCCACAAACAGCACTTGAATTGGATAAGTATTGAGAGAGTTATGATATTTTTCGACTAAATGAACAAAATCGTGGCCCGATTTCTAAAGCAACACCCCTGTAGCCGATTTATTTTTTGGATTTTTTAAGATTGATAGGATGTTTATAATGTATAGAGTTTAATACTGTAAACAACATTTAATTTGCATAAAGAATGATCGAGTTGTGATATTTTTATGAAAAATCAGATAAAAAATGATTGAAAATGAACAAAAACGAAAATTGATGATACAAAAGACTTTCGAAGAAGAGGCTAAAAATTTTGATAATGAATTTGGGGTAGGAAACAAAGCCTGCTAGGGAGATAGATAGCAAAACAGAGGTCGGAATACGAAACGGGATGAGAAATAACAAGTTTGTCCCCGAATAACAATTTTATCTCAAAATGATAATTCTTCCCCTAAGGTCATAAATATGCTTTGAATTTATTTTTACAGGGGGAGGAGGGAGAAATAGAGAGAGAAAGCATATTTGGGCCATAACTTCGCGCACACACGTCGGATTGATGTACCACTTGTGCCATTGGACTCATGTCATTGAGAGGAATTAGCTGCTGGTCATATAATACTGGAAAAGTCACCAGAACAATGCTCAGAGCTCTATTGTGGCTTGGATGAAATTTTGGTTTTCTCTACGATTCGACTTCAAAAAGTGAGAATTTTACCTCGTAAAGGCCGGTTAAACTTTTGATGAATAGTTTTTCACTATAAAACCTATGTTTTTTTATGAATTTATAAGAGTGATATGGATTGGTTTATGAGTTGATTGATTTTGGTTGCTTAGCTTGACATGGTTATTGTGATTGGTAACATCGCATTATTCCTAAAGTTATGTTATTGGATGATTGTAATATTGGGTGTATTAGCCCTAAAATTTAAAAAAAAAATTGGTTAGGAGCACTTAGCACACCAAATGTTCGATGAAATACCTGAGTGACTATAAGTGTTGACTTATAATGAATATAATGATTAGAAATGTTGCCAAGAAAATACAATGCACGATGAGATAAATGAATTATGAAATATTGTAGTGAGACATGTATAATTGGATAAAATGTAGGAAGACATGGCGGTTGTATATAAAACATTCGATAAAATATCAAAATGATATGTTAATTGATGTATTAATAATGAATGACTTGAGGTATTTGTGGCATGAGTTGTTAGATCCACAAACCACTGTTTTTATGTAGTATGAATGATTAAGGCTAGTAAGGCCACTATGATTTTCAACATGTGAAATTTTATTTATACTATTATAAAATACAATAGTGATACTGATTTGATTATGCTGATGATGACTTTTGTGAGTATAGCAGGAGAGCTAACATTGTAGTTATTGATATCGATTTTGGACTTGTGTGCTGATTTGATATTTGATATATATCTAAACTTGATGGCCTTATGAGCCATACATAAGATTTCGACCTTGTGTGTTGATAGTCATCATTTAGTTTTGTGTGCCAATAGTTTATCCGATGGAATTGGATTTATATTAAGCATGAATGATATAGATATATGTGAAAAATGATTGCAGGGATGACAGTATTTCTAGGGCTAATTTTGGGGTCCATAAGTTTTATCTCGGACATTTTGTTTACTAGCATGCTTAGTATCAAATGGATATGTCTTTATTCTTATTTTGCTCCCTTGTTTTATTAACTCTATGGTTGTTATTGTAAGACTTACATTGTATTGCATTAGAGTATTATAAACTTGAATATGAACATAATAAGGCAGCAATGGTTAGAATTATTGTATGGTGATTGGGATGGTCCCTTGTTTATGATAGACATAGGCAATGTTTATAATTTTAACTTAGTGAGTCATTATAGTAGCTTTAGATCTTATATGTTGATCTTAGTAATGTTAGATTTGGTTTCATAGTACACTTCATTGATATTGTCTTTGATTAATTAGAGTGATAGCTTCCTCTCATAATAAAAAATAATAAATAAGGTATTCTAAAATACTTGTATTTGCTATTAAGGGAAGGGGACTGTCCAATACGTGTGTATTGTCAGTAGTGTTTTGTGTGATTTTTTATTAGCATGTTTTATAGCATATAATCTAGAGAGATATGGATAAACAAGTGAGTGAAACTCCTTATGTTTTCATTATTTCTTAAATGATTAAGAAATCATAATATTTTAAAAGGTTTTGAGAAAGTAGCATTGATTGTGTATTTTACATGTTGGGAGTGAAATAATTATATTCTCTTTATTCTTATAAATGTAATGTTTATAATTATGTTCATGATTAGAAGTATGTGTATAGAAATGATGTGTTGTGTTTTTGAGAACCTTTGGAAGTGTTGATGCGATATATGAGATTAAAGTTTGGAAAAGGCCTAATGTAGTTGTTTGGATATGTTTTCTCTTAGTGTGATATGATTAACAAAGCTTTATGCATTAGTTAAGGATGTATGTTAGCACAAAATGAATACAAAAGTATTAAAAGTTAGTTATAAAAAGAATGAAAATACAGTATAACGAATATAGGATTAAGAGACAGTTTAATAGGTATATTGTATGGATGATGTGAAAATGTTTTATGTGATAAGTATTATGTATATACTATAAGATTGTATGTATACAAAATTTTATGTGAGTGGAATTTCTTTTATATTTCATTATTTTTTTAATGATTATGATCGTATGCGTGTGCTATAGTATTGATCCATGGATTGAGACACAATTGTTCCTTTACCAGATCAAGTGCGTAACTCTAGGTATGGACTGTCCCTTTTTTGGATTAAGTACGTAGTCCTAGACATAGACTAGACATAATATGTACATAGTTTGTAGATTTGCCCCTCTGCTCGTTCAAGCGCATAGCCTTGGATATAGACTATTCCTCTGTTCGGTTAAGTGTGTAACCCTAGACATGGACCAAAGAGATATGTGCATAACACACACATATACATGTGCATGACATTCGAACATAGATATGATACATGCATTATATATATATTCTTATGAGATGATGTTTATGATGAATGAACATACTTTGTTTCACGGAATCAATTTTAGTAATGTATATGCTCTTTATGTTTATGATAAATATATATATATATATATATATATATATATGTTTTACGTTCTAATTGTTTAAATTATGTTAATTATTTTATATGATAACCTCATATATATTTTGATCTACTCACTAAGTCTTTTCAAAGACTTACACCCCCAGTTTTCTAGGTACCTTCACTATTATATTGTAGGTAGACAAATGGAGCAGAATTTTAGAGTGTAGTTATTAGGGTTGAGTCCAGTCACACATGGTCAGTCTGTAAATAGGCAATGTAGCCTATTTTGAATTTTATCGGCTCAATAGTTATATAAGCATACTGATATGTGTTTATGAGTTAAGTACAAATATTTATTGATATTAAGTCCCATTTTCTAATTTAAATGGTTTAAGGTGCATTACATTAGTAGTTGTGTGTCTGTGTCTCATATACATTTATATAATCCATATAAAATGGATAGTGAAAGTCATTCACTTGAGTAAGAGGCTTAGGAGATAAGGCCAATCTTGTCTCTTACCGGTCATAATCCAGGGATTTTGAGCTGTAGGTAAATACCTTGTGCTTTCTTTGATCTTAAACTCTGTGGGTAAAGAAAACAATTCTTCTTTAAATGACTAAGCTTTTTATGAAAATAACACTCATTCTTAGCCTATTATTCAATATTTATGAGTTAAATTCAGTATCATGCATTGATGTATTAATCAAGCAGGTTTATGTCTTATAGGTTTTTATATAATTTGTATATAACAGATTATTAGTGTCAGGTTTTCGGTTTACACATCAATAGAGGCTTAGGAGATAGGGGTTATTCCTACCTCCTGTCTGTCATACTATGGAGATCGAGTTGTGATAGCGAGTAACTTATAAAAGAGATTATCCCCAATCCTAGTAGTGTGAGTACGCTATTTATAGAATCAACAATACATCTCAACTTATACTGATTAATAGTTGACTTAAAAGTCTTAAATTGAAAGTGCCTCTTTATTGCCATTAAAATTAAGCTTTGCCTTAATTTTTCTTTCATGTTGAAAATCTAACCAACATTGATGTATCCATCATTAGATGTTGATAATGCATTCGAAATAGGCATGGTTATCATCTATGGAATAGGTTGTAAACATTAGGTGAATCGATGAGATATAGAAGGAATTGCCATTGAACTTTGCTTCAATTACATGACCAATTGTGAAAATCCCTGGTTGAATTGGATTCTTCTCAAAAAAAATTGTACAATATTTGTATAACTGTTCCTACACAACTATATAGTCCACATAAAAGCCTGTGATAAAATCACCCATGTAAGACTTGTCACCATTCGGTCTCATTGCCCATGAACTTCTATGTCATACAGGTAATGGATTTCAATCAACCATACCTGTATTGCAACAAGTAACCAATATATGCATTAAGAATTTTAGAATTTAATTAAATTTCTACTTTAGAACTCATATTAAATTTCTATTTTTGAAATTAGTTAAATTCAACTTTCAAGGTTAATTGAAATATATTTTTGAAATCATTTAAATCTGTACTTTCACAGTCAGTTAAATTTTTTCTTTTGAAATTTGCTAAAATCTATTTTTAAAATCAGCTAAATTGATACTCTCAAAATCAGTCAAATTCCTTCTTTTGAAATTAGATAAAATCTACTTTTGAAATCATTTAAATTTATACGTTTAAAATTAATTAAATTGATACTTTTAAAATCAGATAAATTAGAACTTTTGAAATCATTTAAATTTGTACTTTCAAAATCATTTAAAAACTTTCTTTCAAAATCATTTAAAATTAACTTTCAAAATAAATTAAATATATACTTTCAAAGTTAGTTAAATTTGTACTTTATAAATCAATTAATTTTGTACTTTAAAAATCAATTAAATTTATATTTATGAAATTAGTTAATTTTGTATTTTCAAAACAGTTAAATTTGGACTTTCAAAATTAGTTTTTTTCCTACACTTTAGAACTTAGTATAATCTATACTTTCGAAATGGGTTTAAATAAAATTAAGTTCGAAAATGTTGAAAACTTTTTGACAAAGGATTTTACAGCCAAAAATTTGCCCTATTCATAATAAATATTGTTATTTTTTCACATTTAAATTACAATAAGGCATTAAAACAATCGTTTACTTGTTGATTTCACAAAAATTTGAAAATTTGGTTCAAGAGATTTACACTTCAAGTTAAAGATAGAATCTTATTTATTTTTTAGAAATTGTTACCCTTAATTCTCAAAAATTTCTGATTTATAGAGTTTTCTATTTTAATCACTATTTGAGTTTCGTAAGTGAAAGAAACTAAGAGAAAATAACCAAAATAATGTACTGAAAAATTTAGGGTTTTATTTGTTTATAGGACTAATTTCACCCAAAAAAAAAATTTTTTGATTTAGTTTAAGAAAGTGTTTTTAACATGATCCATTTTATAAATAAGAAAAACAAAGGTAATCATTTTTGTCAATTTCCCCTTTCGTAACCTGTCACTTCTAAAACTGGCTCCAGCACGTATTAGCTATCGTAATCTTCTATCTATTATTGTTTAATATTAAAGAGTTGAGTGTCAGATATCTTAGGCTTGCATAATATCATTGTAACGCGATTTAAGCATACGTCAGATTCTTTCCTCAATATTTGCCTCTTTCGTGATCACATTTTACCTTTTGTATCTTAGATTGACAGCCATACTCTTAGGGACGGAACCGTTAAATATTCAATTTCAACACAACCACTCTTGCTTGAAATTTTTTTTAAAATTTTTGTATTCCAAATGATTAGTAATCCTAATTTTTATTAAATTAATTTTATTTGAATAATTGGTTATAATTTTATATTTAAAGAGATTTTTTAAAAATATATCGCTTTATTTAATTTTTATTATATTTAAAAATAAATTCTATTGGACATGTTGTTATTCAAGAATTTTCAGCTCAAACAATCAAAGCTAGTGTCCTAAAAACTTTGCTTCAGACAATCGAGCACCTCCCAATTGATTGTAAATAGAATAAGTGATAATATGGGATTGAGAGGATAAAACATGGGGTGTAAACAGTGTAACTCTTATTGAAATACTGCCACTACAACATATATTCTGAAGCGTCCAATAGCCCATAGATTAAAGAAAATTAGCTACAAATTTATTAATATGATTACAAATTTAACATCCATGACTAAATATTTTATGATTTTATTTCACATAAATAAAACTAGATAAAATCTACAGCAATAATCTTATCTTGGTTATAGTACAATTATAACCCCACGGCCACGGGTTGGACTTTTAAGACAATTTGCTCATTTTTGTGATTGGAAGTAAAACGACCTCAATGTCACAAAAAAAGATACCAATTGTTAAAAATCCAACTTCGAATCATGGATCTAATTGTACATAATCAAAATCTAAGAGTCCTTGCCGTAAAATTCCTGTAAACATAAGACGTATGGATCTAATTTATTGGTGGCTGGCTATGGCCATGGAAACTGGAGAAGCTGTTTGTGGTAAGTATCATCTATACAAGGCAGTTGCATTCACAAGCCATTCACAGTCTAGTTTACATCTATCCATATCCCTTTCGGCATCGTAAACGTCAAAACTTCCTGATTTATCTCGAAAACGCAAATGACAAAAATATAGTGTAGTTACAAAAAAATTTACACGGAATCTCCAGTTATAAATCCCTTCCGAAGCTATAACATGAGTTCCCAAATCGTCGTCTTTAGATTTACAATGAACGGTGAGATCTAACACGTCTAGTTTATTGGACAGAGTAACAGTTGGGACTTCATTGATCTTGCTGAATTGGCAGACGGTACCCCCTGCTTAGCAGTCAGTAGCACAAGCAACAACACAAGTTTGTTAAACCCATTCATTTTTCAGATTTGTATTGTTAATGAGATTGAAGTTTTGAAAATCTTATTTTAAAAGTTGCTCTTATATATACAATAGGAGTTAAATACTTGGAATATAAAAATGGAATGGCAAGATGAAATTTTAAATTCGTAAATTTCTATAGCAAGAATTTGGCAATTCCAACTGTAAAGGAAAAGATAACTATATCAGAAAGAAA
The DNA here is from genome assembly GCA_035590515.1 of Trichilia minutiflora. NCBI lineage: Eukaryota > Viridiplantae > Streptophyta > Magnoliopsida > Sapindales > Meliaceae > Trichilia > Trichilia minutiflora. The sequence goes on from JAVXUL010128976.1 coordinate 13,650, forward strand.
CTATCCTATTCTAGACGTCTGGATTAATTATATTTAGATAACTCTCCATATTCTGATGTTTGGGAAAAATAATGAGATGTCCAAATCTAACGGGAGATTATCTTATCCAGATCCCAGGCGGAAATTAGAGTAGAAACCTCACGAGGAGAACCACACGCTCTAGGTGAATTTATTATGAAGATCCTGACCCCTAAGTCAGGTTGAGCCGCTATTTTATCCTGACATGAACAGCCTATTACTAAGTTCAAGGGGAGAAATCTATTGCTAGTATCAGGCATCAGAGAATCATCGCCTTGGGTCCATATCGTTCTAGGTTGAAAACCACCAAAAACTAAGCTCAAAGACCAAGTTTCACCTTAGGTCGAACGTCACACTTCGGGGTCGTCCTCGAGGTTGAGAGACAGCCATGGGAGACTATGAAAGGAGTAAACCCGTGGCAAATCCAGGGCTACGCGATAATCATGCAGTAAATCTCGAAGGTCACACACTACCCCTAGAATGATTACCTGTTAACTATCAGCGGAGCCAGCATAATAACATAATATCGAGGGGGCATGACCCCAAAAATTTTAAAAATTGACAAAATCTTAAATTAATAAATAAAATATTTTTTTAAATCTCTTTTAAAATAAAAAAAAATTTATTTTGACCCTAATTTAGATTTCTAACTCCCCTGCTGTTAACCATCCTTCACGCAATACCACATGTAAACTTGAGAAATAAACAGCAATGCTGCACACGTCCTCAAATAATGCACTAACCTCATGTGGTTATGTTCTGGGACCCAACGGCCGCTCTACATGCATACTCCATTAAACTATTGCCCCTATAAGCCTTACATGACTCTTTTTGAGAGACGAGTAGCAACACCATACACGTGCCATAAACACTATAAAAGATGGAAATTTCTAAGTGACAGAGTTTTCTAAACCTTGGCCAAACTCTGCCTATTTGGCTGTCTTTCTCCTCTCTCTAAAACAAATAAAAAAAAAATCCGAAATTTGACTTGAGCGTTAAAAGTATTTTGTCAGGTAGCTAGTGTTTTTCTAATTTTGTTTCTATATTCTTAGGTCCAAACCAATATACTTCAACACCCTGGGACAAAAATACTAAGGCGTACAAATTTGATCAAAGGTTAACTTACCATGACCATTAGGCGAAAACTAGGGTAGAAACCCAACTAGGAAAACTTTGCTCCCCGGATAAATCTTTTATGAAGACCTTGATCCTAAAGTCAGGTTGAGTCGCTATTTTACCTTGACCTCAAGGTCAGGTTGACTATTAAATCTTTACATGAACAGCCTACTACCGAGCTCAAGGGGATAAATCTACCTCCAGGGTCAAGTATTAGGGAATCATTTGTCTTAGGTCTATATTATCACAACTTGAAAACATTAAAGACCAACCTCAAGACTCAATTTCACCTCAAGTTAAAGGCCACTCTTCGAGGGACAATCTCGAGGTTGGGAGATAGCAATGGGGAACTATGAAAGGAGCAATCATGCAGCAAATCTTGAAGGTTACATGCTACCCCTAGAATGAATACTCATTAGCCATACTTCATACAATCCCACGTGTCAACTTTTTAAGAACAAACAACCACCCTACTCATTTACTTTATTAATGCGCCACCCTACATCCTCACTCGGTTATGTTCCAGGGAACCATTGTAGCACTACACACATGCCCCATTAAGCCATTGCCCCTATAAGCCTCACGTGGCTATTTCTTGAGAGACAAGTAGCAACTCTCTACATATGCCAATGACACTACAAAAGGTGAAAACTTCCATCCAACAGGGCCAGTTTTTTCTTAACGTTGGCCAAACTGTAACCATTTTGCTTTCTCTCTCCCTGTATTTTCAACATATAAAAAACCTTAAAATCTAACTTGAGCACCAAAGGTTTTTCGCCGACATTTCTCTAAATCTATTTCTATGATTGCAAGTTCATACCAACATATCTCAACACCCTATAAGATCTCCTCTTTGGTGTCCGGAATTCTTAATGTGAAATTCACGCATCAATACCTGGCGCCTTCTATAAAAATTGTTTGTAAAAAACTATTTTCCAATCTAATCAAAGCAAGACATTTATGACAGTGAGTAAAGCTTACTCAACCAAAAGACCATGAGCTTCGACTATCTAAAAGCCCGTATAACTTGGAAAAGGAAAGACCATGACCTTAGCTTGCAAGATTACTGCAACTTGATGAAGGGTAGGTCAAGAGGTTAACCTATTGATCTCAATTAGATTTTGTACCTAAGTATAGGTAGTCTTGTTATAGTATAGTCCGGTGAGTCCAAGTGTCGTATCC
>JAVXUL010128987.1:0-15963 GCA_035590515.1 Trichilia minutiflora
GCCGAACATTTCAGCTCCGAACATTTCGGTTGCTCATCGACTATGGTTAGTATCTAGCAATGCGCCATAGTCCCTAAATCACGATGAAGAAGTATCTTCATCAAACCTTTCATCGATTGCACATAATGTGTGAGTAATATCCTTTCGTCATCGTATCCTGATCGAGATAGGAGTTCATGGACTATCAAAACCCTAATCTCGATCCTCATTCGAATCATCGATTATATATCAATAGTATGCTGTAGCCACATACTTATAATCAAGACATCATATCGACATTCAATTAGGAACTCGACTCGGACTAAGGTAACGAGAATTCTCATTCTAATATGTCGAGCCAACGGATTCCATCTTGACTGTCAACTGAATACCTATATGAATAAAGCATACCCAAACCAACTTCTTACAAAAAGCGTGATTAGCCTTGCACGTATACACCATATAAAATATACTCATCCATACATAGTTCGATTCTAAACGTCTCAGATCAAAGGATTACTTCGTACACTAGTATAATCTATCGATAAATCATTGACTACATGCATACCATGTGATTCATCGATATTCGATCATGTTTGATAAATAGTTCTCTAACTATAAATCTATACTAATACCCTTATAACAATACTCATATTGTCAGCCTATATATATTATCATATAATATCATTAGGGAATCACTAGTGTGCCTACTATATGATATAGTTGCCCATTCCACACTAGTATGTAAGGAACGATTTGATAATTTATTTAATAATTAAATAAAATTATACGAATAATTTACATACATTCTTCATTCATTGTATAAAAAATAAAAGAAGCAGTTAACGTATATAAATAGAAAACTACTTCTTTTATTAATAAATATAAGGTTTATACAAGATCATAAGCCTTGAAACCGATAACATGAGCAAGTGCAACTTCACCACATCAGTAATCTCTCTATTTAAACCTCCCATAAATCTTGCCATTATGACATCAGGATCTTCTTCAATATTAGCCTTAATCATTAGCATCTCCATCTCTTTGTGGTAATCCTCCACTGATTTTGGTCCTTGATAAAGCTTGTGTAAATTCTGGTGCAATTCCCTGTAGTAATAAAAGGGAACAAATCGGTTCTTTATCACTTGCTTCATCTCATCCCAAGTCTCAATAGGGTATTCACTATTCTTCCTTCTAAACTTTAATAACTCATCCCACCAAACTAAGGTATAATCTGAAAATTCAACTGCTGCCAACCTAACCTTCTTTTCTTCTGAATAGTTATAGCAAACAAAGATCATCTCCACCTTCCTTTCCCACTTTAGGTAAGTTTCAACATCATTCCTACCCTTAAACTATGGTATTCTCATCTTGATAGCATTGAGATTGCTATCTTGTCTCCCCCTATTTTCATTCCTCACATCAGCCCTCCTATTTCTAGCCGAACCAACCTTATCAAACTCCTCCTTAATCCACTCTCGATTGAAATCATTTTATTTTCTATTTCTCTCTCCTACACGTTTACTATTCTATGACATACTCTGAGTCACTTTCTTCCTCCACTCATCCATCTCATCAAACTTATTATTCAACTTCTGACATTGGCTATAGTAAAGGCTTTGTACATAATCTTCATATTATGTATCATGGTATCTTCATCATCAGAATGAACAGTCTCTTTACCTTCCCTACTTGTCATATTGTTAGAAATTGGTATAGCCTGTTGCAAAAGTTAGTATAAAATAGCCTCACAAAATCACTCCCTTACGTGTTTCACTCAACAAGTTGTGATCACTCGTGTTTACACTCAATTTTCGTTTTTACCCTTTTATGTGCTCACTTTTCAATGATTTTTACCCCTTTAAATCACTTCTATTTGTTGCACTTCGAAAAACCAAATCGATCAACCAAAGATAATTCATAACAGTGTTTAAAAGAAAAACAAGGAAAATACTAGATAAAAAAAAGCTCAATTCTAGATGCAATTTTAGTGACCAACAAAGAGATGAATGGGTAACATATAAGTAAGAATGTGTGTTTGGTGATTTTTTTTTTCAAAATAAAGCAACAAGAATGCAAATGTCACCTTATCAATGTAATTAGATACAAAATAAGGGAAAACACAAGTTTCGTTACTGTTCACATACATTACTGTTTATGTTGGTACTGTTCACATTAGTTACTGTTCACCTTTTTATTTTAATATTAAGGTTTATTACTATTTACGATTGTTCTCGTACCATTTTTTACTATTTATGCACTATTTTTTCATCACACACTGTTTTTCGTCTTCTGTTTATATACTATTCACATCACTGTTCATGTTTTTTTTAATAATAAATTATAACCTAGGATAAAAAAGAATTCACCCTAACTTTGGTATTATACCAAATGATGCGGAACCCCAAGTTTATAAAGAAACCAAAATCCTGACACACTCTTTGAATCAAAGAACAGTACAAGATCAAAACCCTTCCTATTAGACTTTTAAGAAACTAGTTCTTAGAAATACAAATAATTGGGATAAAAGATAAGGAATTGAATTCAAACACAAGCTGAAATTACCTTTATGTGATTTAATCCAATTTCTTGATGCAACAAATGAAGCAATCACACCTCACTTGCTCTACAACATTTGGTTCTTTAAGAATAATTGAAGAAATATTTGTTTTTCTCATATGCTGTCGTCTTACATGTTTTTAAGGAGTTTATATATGACTCTTTCATAATAAAACCCTAAAAGACTAATTAAACAAGGGGCATGTTTGTTTGAACTTAATTAAATAATACAAAAAAGACTTAAATAGGAATTTGGCAAACAAGGCCCTTGCTTGCTTAAAATAACTAATCTAATGTTGGAAATCAAACAAGGCCCTTCTCTCCTTGGATATAGCTATACGTATGGGCTTCTTGAATGTTTCTTTAATTACCATACACCAAACACAAGTGTATAGGCTACCCATTGATGTTCCTTAGCTCCATTGGCTTGTTCTTCTCTTTCTTGGCCATTTCTTCAAGCATTTCTTTAATGTAAACTTTTGCCAAGTTTTCAAAACTAACTTGTAGCTCCTTTGCTTTTGATCATGTGACTGGACCTTCTGGCATGCACACATCTCTATTGCCATAATGTCCATCTTGTCCTCCTTGATCCGTATCAGTTAGTTACTCAGTTCGATTCTGTCCCAAACATTCTATTTAACTCAAGATTGCTATTGCCAACTGTGTTGGCACAAATCAAACTCAATCCTTTAAATGGCTTGTTGACTTTGAGCCATCTTATCACATCACCTTGGATTTTTCTAACTGAACCATCAACTCTAAGTATGATGGAATTAATTAAGTTGTTATTGGGGATAGTACAGATTCCCGATTATGCACATTGGCTCATTAACATTTCAATCATCCCATCATACTTTTAAAATGCATGATACTTTATGTGTTCCTACCATACATAAAAGTTTGATACCTATGCATCATTTTACAAAATAAAATAATGTGTTGCTTGAACTTCACCCAAATTTTTATTTTGTGAAAGATCAAACAACGAGGGTGATACTTTTTCAAGGATGATGTGAAAATTAGGTCTATCCATTTCCTCCACCATCCACCACCTCCCAATCCATTGTTGCCAATGTTAGTGAGTATACAACTGGATCCATTTGACACAATTAACTTGGCCATCCTAGCAATAAAATTATCTCTTATGTTATTTTCAAATTTTATTTACCTGTTTTTAATTTAAGAATACTCTCAATTTTTCTTCTTGTCATTTTAATTAAATCCATCAACTTGAATTTGGTACGAATACTATTAATAGTAAATCACCCTTTGAATATATTTTTTCAAATATTTGGAGTCCCACGCAAATTTCATTAATTGAAGGCCATTGATACTATATCATTTTTATCGACATTTCACAAGATATTATTGGTTTTTTCCCATGCCTAACAATTTTGAAGTGTCGATCATTTTTCCCCAACTTTGCTCTATTTTAAAAAAATAATTTGGTTGTCCCATAAAATATATATACATGGACAATAAAGGTAAACATGTTAAACATCGATTATATCTTGCATCCAATGGCATTAACCATCTTACCATTCTTTCTCACACTCTATAATTAAATGGCTTCTTTGAATGACAACATTGTTAAATAGTAAAAAAAAGTATGACTTTAAATATTAGCCTCTTGTAGTTCAAACAGTTGTGTACCTTATAACTCGGCTTCTTACTTTTATTTTACAAAATAAATCTCCTTTTGAGAGCTTATTTGGCACATTACCAAATTATCTAAAATTATGCATTTTCAACTGTTTTTGTTTTCCCTAGCTAAAACCATACATTTTTTTATAAACTTGAACCAAAATCTTCACCTTATATTTTTAGCAGGTACTCTACATCTCAACATGCTTATAAGTGCCTTAATATTAACATTAATAGAACCTATATCTCTCATCATGTCAATTTCTATTTCACACTCAAATTGTGGCAACACACCTTCTCACTCAGTTTAAGCATATACATAACTCCCTCTACAACTACTATATTCTATTAGTCCTCCAAACTCACTTTTGGATTAACCAAATCCATCTATTACCACTCTATCTACAAATAATAATCTTAGCCTTGTATTACAAAGTTCTCTGAAAGTCAACCCTATACCTTTTCTTTTAGTCTTTATAAGTGTGCACATTGTTATTTTTGTTGCTCTACCCTCTGGTAAGATTTACAACATGACAACTTGAGCCATGAATGACATTTATAAGCCCAAACAGTTCTATATGATCACAAAGCATCCACTTTTAGAATTTATAGAGCCTTAAAATGTCACTTAGGTGCTCAAGAATCCTCAGTGGTGATAGGCAATGAGTGAGGAATTCACAACTTTGCTCCGCCATAGCATATAGGAGTTAATCCCCCTTTTCTCTCACATTAAACCTGTTGAATACAAGTGGATCTTTCAATTCAAGCATCAGCCTAATGGTAGTATTGAATGTTACAAAGCCCACTTGGTGGCTAAAGGTTTTCATCAACAATATGAGCTTGATTATAAAGAGACATTCTCTCCCGTGGTCAAACCCACTATAATATAGGTAATTCTTTCATATATTTTAACAAAGGGATGGTCCATGCGACAGCTTGATGTTAATAATACCTTTTTTCATAGCGCCCTCACTGAAAATGTTTACATGAAACAACTTGTTAGCTTTGTTGGTCCTTAGTTTTCATCCCATATTTGTAAGCTCTGTCAATATTTATATGGGTTAAAACAGGTTCCCCGTGTATGGTATATGACACTCAGCACTTATATCACTCAAATATAGGAATTTCTTAGTCTAAAGTTGACTTCTCTCTATTTATCTATCGCAAAGACTCGATTTAGGCATACTTATTGGTCTATGTTGACGATCTCATATTAACAAATAACTATTTTGTGTTTGATCAGTAAGTTATTTATCAACTCGACCAAAATTTTTTGCTTAAAAATCTTGGCTCATTTCATTACTTTCTTAGTATTGAAGTCATCCTCAATACAAATGACCTATTTTTTACTCAACAAAAATGTATTTGGGATCTTTTATCTTGATGGAGTAGAAGCTGTCTAGATGTCACTTTTTACCTTAAAGACTTTTCAACTCAGTGATGGAATCCAATAACAAACAACATAATCTATTGACAAATCATTGGAGCTCTCTAATACCTCTCTTTCACTATATCTGATGTGACCTATTCAGTAAATAAGTTAGCTCAGTTTATGCATAAACTAAACCCACCACACTAGATTATCCTCAATCACCTACTACGTTATTTAAAAGAGATAATCAATTTAGGGGTTGCAGTTTTATTGCTCCCCCAACTAAAGTTTGCATATACTCTGATGTTGATTGGGCGAGAAATGTCAATTACCGTACTTTAGCTAATGTCTTATAGTCTTCTTAGGTAGCAACCCAATCCCTTAGTGCACCAAAAAGCAATGTGCAGTTGCCCAATCCTCTACTAAAGTGGAATACCCTACTCTCTCCATTACCATTTCAGCGATTGTATAGCTTATGGGGTTATTCAAGGAACTAGGTCTTCATTAAAACACTCCTCCAAAGATTTTTTATAGTAACCTGGTCCTTGAGGGCGAGGAATGACGTCGGGATAAGAAAGTCGGAGTAAAGAGTGACTCTAGTAAGCTTCAGGATGAGTGGGATAGGAGTAAGTCCTACATCGAAATAGAAAAAAATGATACTGGGTTATATATATAAAATAAAATCAGGTTATCAATGAGACCTTTTGGGATGAGTTTGGGTCAATTACTAAGAAGAAAATCGTGAAGCCTCAATGGTTGGGCTAAAGTAAATAATATCATTGTCAATGTTTGGCTAGGTTTTATAATATAATATCAAAGCTAACTCTTCTCTAGTATGATCGTGAGCTCAAAGACAAGTCAGGTGAAAGTTGGTAAATTTATAACATCCTGATCCTTGAGAGCGAGGAGTGATGTCGAGACTAGAAGACCTGAGTAAGGAGTAATTCTTGACAGGCTTCAAGATGACTAGAGACAGGAGCGAGTTTCAAATTAGAATGGGAGAGAAAGTTCTTGGGCTATATATATGAAAATAAAATTAAGTTGTCAACGAGACTTTTTGGAATAGGTTTGGACTTATTACTAAGAATAAAATCATAAGACCCTAAGGATTGGGTTAAAATAGACAATATGGTTGATAATATTGGGTCATATCTTACATTTTCTATAACAACATTGATGTCACACAGCTAAGTGTCAATCCCGTGCACCATAGTCGCATAAAATACATTGCTACTCATCTTTATTTTGTCTGCGATTATGTGAACAAAGGAATTCTTTCAATTAATCATATGTCCACCCATGATCAATTAGCAGATGCTTTCACAAAACCCCTCACACAAGTAAAATTTCAAACTTTACGCTCTAAGATGGGCATTATTGATGGCACTACCATCTTGCAGGGGCGTGTAATAGACAAAGCAAATTCTTCAGAATAATCTCCATGATTCTAGCAATATAATGGACAATCTCATGAATAATTTCCATGATTCTAGCACTTGTATCTTGTATAAAATGTAATTATACTTTAGGGATCAGCCAACTTGCTATATAGCGTAATTACGTTCTTAATTTTCATCATTGTATAGCTTATATACTGTATAGACATATAATGAAATATACAATTAATAATTTATCTTCAACACTTTGTATAAACACTTATATGTAATGAACAAAGCAAATCCTCCAAAATAATCTCCATAATTCTAGTAATATAACGGACAAAGTGAATCATCTAGAATAATCTCCACTTGTATCTTGTATAGAATGTAATTATACTCTAGAGATTAGTTAGTTTGTTGTATAATGTAATTACCCCTTTTATTTTTGTCATTGTATACCTTATATACTGTACAAACATGTAATGAAGTATAAAGTAAACAATTCATCTTCAACGCTGAATAATTCATCTTTAACAATTTGTGTAAACACTTATATTGACAACAAGATAACAGCTTTCTTTATCAGGAACGAAACGGGGCAAATGGGTGGATATTGGTCTAAATTGCTACCATGTACCAAGTACCAATACAGATGAGCTTGAAATATCTATGGCCACGCTGCCATTTACCTGCGTCGACGCTTTATGTATATGTAGTAGAGCAAGCCGAAAATCTGCTTGCCTCCACCGGAAGACATGACAATAATCTAAAGTTTGGTAATGAACAATTAAAGTTTTGTAAGGAACAATAGAGAAAGCTACCAAGCTCCACATGTCGGATAAATAAGGTAGGTAGAATCAATTAGTGGAGGAAGAAATATGACATCTATCAAATGTTAGGTACAAATTGGATTTGAGTGAGAATTGATGAGAAGTAAACATTCACATGTCATGATTTGACTAATATCAGAAACTAATAGTCTAAGAATGACATCACAAGGTTCTTCAAGATATTAGATCAAAAAATTTTCCAAATCTAGCAATAAAATGTTGTCTTATATCATAAACCATTGTAGAGTTTATAGACATACAAAAGAGCAAGTCTTATAATTAATTAACAGATCCCTCGTTTGCAATTAAGAGTAATTTTCTCTCTCAAAACTAAGTAGAAAGTCAAAATTATTCACACGGAGAATAGATTTTCAAATTCTACTGAAGTTTAGGAGTGTCTCTACCTATATATGCACACACACACATATATATATATATATGTGTGTGTGTGTGTGTGTGTGTGTGACAATATTAGGGTGTTGCAACGATACTATATAATAGAAATAATCTAATAATTGGTTTGGAAAGCATATGTTCCTATTTTATAATTGGAATATTCCGTTTTTAATTGACCAGAATGCAACGGTAGTATGGTGGCATGACTCATTTATGTATATATATATATATATATGTTCAATATGCTCGTTTTATACACAAGCAAGTTGTGATTTATGTTTTGACACAGCAAAATGCGAAATTTTGGATTTTTTTTTATATTTAAAATTCTCTGTCAAAATATTGGCACTCAAATGTTTCTACTTCTAGAACTTGCGATTGTTGCTAGGAAATTGTCATAACAGCACAATGTTGTTGTCCAAGGAGGGATAATAGCGCGTGGTATTCTTGGGTTGGGTTCAAGAGTCTGCAAATGAAATGAAGTTTTTTTTTCTTCATTTGGATTGATTGCAAAGAAAATGGGTATGGGTAGGGTCAAGGCAAGGACTCCATGGACAATGTCGCTGGGCCTCTCTATGAATGCTCAATGATTTGGGTCAAGAATTTTACAATTTGGTCAAGGCTACCCATCATAAAGTTGAATAAATAGGCTCTCTTTATATGAATGGAGATGTGGCTACGGGAATTCTATAACGGGTTCACACTTGTGCATTTGCTTTCTGCAAGACTGCAACCTAAAAACCTAAAATTCAAGGAATATACTTGACAACTAGAGTTGCACACCATCCTATCTTAAGTTTGATGTTGGGGTTTAATTCTCTTTATATATATATCTAAATATTCAAGCTGAGTTTCAATTAGACTTGATATTGAAATAGTTTTGTCAGAGTTTAGTGAGACATTAATCTCAAAGTAGTTGCTAACCACAAATGAGAGTAATAGAATTTAATGTACATATATGCACACACACATTATCTTTTGTAAAATTCTGTGAGCTTGCATGACCTAGTTATAAAGTAGTATGCCTATCAGAAAACACTTAAGAGTGTATCTCATTTTATAGACTAAAAAGAATATTAGTCTTGTAGCCATTTTGGAAGTTTTCCTAGCGTATTAGGGACAGTTTTCTTTCTAAAATAAATTGTGACTAAAAATTGCTTTCACAGAGTTAAGTTTTCGCCCTATATCAATATTTAATAGAGCTGAAACTACAATGTCAATCGAAAAGTCTCTCATTCTAGATCTATGCAAGTTGCGATTCATGTTTTGACCCATATATATTTGGAAAAAAATTGTCATTTTGGATTGTTAGTATGTTACCATTGCTGCTATGAAATTGCCATAGATGTACAATGTTGTTGAAGAGAGATGGTATCGTGGGATATTCTTGGGTCGGGTTTCAATAGGATGGGATGAAGTGAAGGTTTTTTATATTTGGATTTATTGGCAACAAACTCGGTCTGCGCAAGCGAAAGGCATGTACTTTATGGACTGTCTCTGGGCTTCTCTAGGAATGTTCTCAATCCTCTGGGGCAATATGTCTCTTACTTGGGCTAGGCTAAGGGCGATAAATAGAATGAATTGGGCTGTGTTTTAAACAATAGAAACGCAATGAATGTCGGGTTTATTATAATTTAAAACTTGAGAATTTACTGAGTGCATCATGATTTTCCCCAACCTATGAAATCCAAGAATAAGATTTTCCGATATCTGGAGCTCTCAGATCGTTTCCCAACTATGTTGAAAGGAGTTCAAGTCTTTAGGGTACATTTATGGACGGAACTATCATGAGTTTGATCTAGGTGGTTTGGGAAACTCCATAATTTAAAAGATTAAATTATATAAGAGTACACTTCAAATTCTTAATTTGAACTTACATAAGCTAGTTTTAACAGAGTAGTCTTCCTTGTAATGATTCGAAAAACTGATTGAAATGTTAATATCAAGTGGAAACTTATTGCAATATTTCTACCATCTCAACACTCTCGTGCATTAGTAATCATTTGATTCTCCTTGATGTGAAATTCTGGTGTGGGACTCCATCATGCAATTCTTTTTTCTGTTGACTTCGATAGGAAACCTTTTTATGATACTATAAAAACTCCAATGCCGTCTCATTTCGGTTTCTTGCTGTCTGCCACAATCTGTCCAATCCACTCGTGAAATGTTACAATTTACAAACACGACAGCAGGCAAAAGAAAGTGGAGAGCGGAAAGACGACGGTAAGGATACACTTGAAAAACTTTACATAGTTTCAGTATGAAACTCATTTCTTTAAATTACAAAACCATTGACTTCAAACTACAAAAAAGGACTTTCCTTTCGTTGTCTAAGTTCACGTGCAAATGCACCAAAGGAGAAACTTGGGTATATATGTAGACCTTTCCTTTCGTTGTCTAACCTCACGTGCAAACGCACCAAAGGAGAAAATTGGGTGTATATGTAGACCATGAGGCCACTACTTCTGCACAAGTTGAAAAGCGCCTTCATTTCTTGTTTTTTCTAATGAGAAGGAATCCTTTGTAATACCTGAACTTCAACGTAGCATTAGTAAAGTAACAATGCTAATGATAGCTTATATATTTATTTAGTATTAGTAGTTAATGAATTATAACATCAAACCTAAATTCAGGCAAATAACATTTGAGCAAAGGAATGCTGAAGTATACCAATGCAGTTTTTTAAATAAAATAGAAACGAAAAACTTCTCAGTTGAAGTCGCATGATACAAAGGGCCACTTAGGCAAAAACAAAACAAAAAGTTTTCACATGGAAAGAAAGAGAAAAAGTAGTGCTCTGTTCCTTTTCCTTTTTGCTGTTTGTGATTATATTTTTCAACTTTCATCTACAAGTGATTCTATTTTACAGCCGTGATGGATTTGAAAAAAAAAAAAAAAAAGCCTACTGATTTTCTCACGTATGTATTTCTACTTTTGTCTGTGACAATATGCTAATTTATTAATGAAAGTAAGGCTCCATATGCAACACATACTGTCTGCCTGTCTGATGCTAGTAAGTTGGTTCACTTAAAGTTCTCCAAACGTTCAGACACTTGAGAGTTGAACCAGCAGCCTATCCCATCTGTATCATTGCCAAAGTCTTGGAGAAAATCTCTTTGGGCTAAGAAAAAAAAAACAGTAATATTAAAAATTCCAAATAATTATCCTACCTTATATCTTAAATAATAAAGTGTTTTTCATGAATTGGATAATAAATTATATAAATTTTATTAGAATATAACTTGATATACCTAATTTTACTCAAAAAAATAATGATAAATGGTTTCTAAGTCAAAAAAATTCGATGGTTCCTATGATCGAAAGGGACAGATAATATAGATCATAATTAATTAATAAATTGATTGGACCTCAAAAATAGTATAATAAAAATTTGAAAATTTTAAGAGTATAATTGTGATTGTAATACTTATACAATAATTGAGATATTCTATAAATACTTATTTTATTTAATAATTGACAATTATAAACCTGAATCAATTATGTTATACGTGAGGGGAAAAAGAAAATATTAACACGAGGTTTTGATTCCTAATATCTCATCTAAAATCCAAGCTAAGACATTAAGAACTTGTTTGTGAACAGAGTGGGATCAATCAATCAAGTAAACTTGTGAAGTAACCTAAACTGAAAATTGGAATCTTTTCAATTTCCTATTTGTAGAGAGGAGAGGCCAAGTAGGTGAAGAGGGGTAATCCAATCATGTATAGCACACATGAGAGATTGGAGAGGGAGGGCAGCGGTGTGTGAAGAGGATGGTTTGTTGGGAAGCTGTCTTTTGCATTAGGACTAAAATCACGTGACTAACACGAGGGCTATATCCTCTCTTCTCCTCTCCTCGAATGTCCGTCTTCAATGCATCCAAAAACTTACTTGGGCTTTACCTCCTGTTATCTTCCGTTTGTAATAGAACCGCCGGTTATACTTGACAAGTTAAGGTCACAATTTGACCTTCAAATTAAAGATGATTGCATAAAACAATATACCAATTAATTATTGTCATATATTATTATATTTAGATTATGTATCATAAAAAAAAATCGTATGTTGTCAATTCAAAAGAGTGGATGTATTTTTAGAAATGAGGTATTGAAATATTATAACTTTGAAATTATAATTTGTTGATATAAAAAAATTTTTTTCTCTTGATTCCCGTTTATTAAGATCGTCTTTGTTTCAATAAAGTTGAATTTGTGTGAAATTAAAATATATAATTAAAAAAAAAGTTAATTATTTGATGAAAACTTTCTACTTAAGTTAGGATTTTACTTTTACATACAGAAAAATTAAAAAATCAATAAAAATTTTAGCAGTAATTTAGTGTATTTTTTCTCAATTATTTGTTTACTTGGATTTTCTTACTTTTTATAATAAAAAATTATCATTGTTAAACACATATCATGTAATTTTACATGTTATGTAATTTTAGCTATTCTCTATAGATTATGGGATCAATGGTTATCTAATCATAAAATATAACTATCCCAATGATTATTCTTATTTATTTACATATTAAATACTATATTTAAACTATTCTCCCGTATTAAAAAAATCATTGGAGAGATCCTGTCGGATAATTGTTCCTTATCGAGACCATTTGAATATCTTAGCCGAGACTTTTAAGGATATACAAAGTCCTGAAGGACTTACCTGTTGAATGAAATCCTGGGAGGCATGTGTGATCTCAAGTCCTTTCAATGATAGTGTGATCTTGGGTTATTATACTATAAATCAAGACCTTTGTAATATAGAAATTTTGTCAGAACTGTTGTCATAGATGGCCTCCGATGTAGCGCTTTCCTTGAGATCTCTTACTATTGACCTTACATTATTATACTTCTCCTAACTCCTATGAGGGCAAAATACCTTTAGCTATGTATAAAGTCTCGAGGTATTATGAGTCACCAAAGCCTTAGAATCTTGGACTCTATAGGAGGTCATGGTTTCCTTAAGATTTTGCATGATGAAGATGGTCTCGAGCATACCCTCTGAACTTTTAGAGGACTGGGGTTTCCTATATCTTAAGTTATTTATCGTGGATTGTACCCCCAATGGGCTTTAGACCTATACAGCCCAAAATTCTCCTAAATGTCAAGTCTCTCAGTAAACCACTATTAAAAAAACTCTAATTTCCTTACTCAGCTGACTTGCTTTACATCTTTCTTCGTAGCTGTCCTTTATTAATGCCTTGTCACGTGTCATTAACTAGCAAATCCTTATGTAAGAGACATTAAAGTTCTTGATAATGTTCTTAAGTCAATCAACTCATTATTGAACTAACCTATTTTCCCATTGTGTTCGCTTACATGCCATCTTCTCATTAATCCTTGACATAAAAACATTGATTTATTCAATTGTTATTTAAGTCATCCAACCCATTATTATACTGGACATTCCCTATTTAATCTCAGGTGGACACCTTTTAGGATTCCAAAGTTTACCCTAGGCAACGTGTTTCAACACTATCCGTTAGATGTTTTTATGACTAGGGTTAACAAATCTGGGCCCCTTCGCTTAGCATTATAAATACCTTCCTTTTTTTTCCTATTCTTTGTTCTACCTTTGCTTACCTTCACCTATGAATTCTCATTCCTTTACAACTTTACACTTTTTAGCGTCCTACAAGCTTCCTAGGTCATCTCCAAGCTCATTGTTTCTTTATTTTCATGAATTACCAGTGAGTTTGCCTTCTTCTTACTCGTGTTTATTGGTTTTTGAATTTGGTTGCATGTGAAAAGTAATGTATAGGTAGATACTTGGGGGTTTCTGGGTTTGAAATAGGGGAAGTTAACTTTTGGCATAGCTTTTTGATAAGAGATTAGACGTAGAAGCTGCCTTCTTGGATAGGAGTTTAAGTTTAAGTTTTAATGCAAATCTAGACGTGAAAAATAAGGTTTTAATTGGTACATACTATTGAATTGTTGATGATCCTGAACAACTGGTGTTGACTCCTCTTTCTTTGCTTTCTTGGATAGAAATGTTTTCTATTTTCAGTTTTGGTGATCATGAGGCTGCTCTTAAGGGAAACACTTTGAAAAAAGAGTTAGCCTAGTTACGGCTAACTTTTCTCTTATGGAAAGAAATACAATTGGTTCATCTCTATAGTGATGAAGTTAAATTTAGAGGCTTACACCTCCTATTATAGCATCCCTGTTAGCGATGAAATCTCCAATTGCTCTTCTGAAGAGGAGATTGCTATTAACGAGGAATTATTCTATCTGGGGTTCAGGCTGCCTTTCCAAGGGTATTTTACCAAAATTTTTAAATCTTTTAAGATAGTCCCTTACCACCTAAACATTAATAGTTGGCATATTTTATTTGGATTATATGTAATTTAGAGTAAAATAATTAACTCCTCATATATCATAGAAGAAATAAAATTTATATACTTTCTGAAAAGGAATCCGATGAAGAATTCTAGGGGGTATTATCTCTAAACCTGATTGAGGCAACCTAATTCTATCAAGGATAATTTATCTTGTAAGAAAGATCGAAAAAATAAGTGATTTTTTTGTCAAAAAAAAGTGGAATTTTGACCCTACTATTCAAACCCTACGAATTTTTAAGGATACAATGACTTAGGTTGACGAGCCCAATCTTTTCCCACATAGCTCGGAGAGGGTCAGGATTGCAAAATCTCAGTTATAAAATTTGAAGACTTTTCTATTTGATTTTAACTTGATCGTCTCGGGGTCTGATTTACTCTTCTTTCCTCAAAATCTTTATGAACTTCCACAAGGCCAGATTCATTGAACGTAAGTTGCATCCCTATTTATTTCTCAGTTTTTGATCACTATTACTGACCATTCCTTTTGTTTTTTAACGAAGAAAATAACCCCTAAACAACCACTAATCCCCTCGAGAAGATAAAGAAGCTAGTGAGAAAGAAGAAAGAAGAAACTGTAAGCATAAAACATAAATTATGCTTTAAAAAACAATTGCGGAAGCTTAAAACTTTTAAGGATACTAACCTCTTGCCATTGATGTTTGTTGCCGAATTAAGGTTGATAGAATGATTTTCTAAGTGCTTTTAATCCTCACTTGATGGTATTTGACGAGAAAAACGAGCTTATGAACCATTTACCATGTTTTCTCCTCTTTATATAGGTTTTTCCATCAAAAACCGAATGAAACTTACCAACTATTTAACATGGTGGTTTTCACTTTCAAATGGCAGTTTTTCACAATTGCAATAAGTTTGGGAGGTTCCTTTTACAATTGGGGATTTATGGACCATTTATGGTATAGAGGTTACCCCAAAGGCGGTTACCTTTTATATGACGAACTTATCAGAGGGGATGTAATTTCAGAATCTCTTCTGAATACAATTGAAGGATCAACCATTTCAATTGTCATTTTCTCAGAAGAGTATGCTTCTTCCAGATGGTGTCTCGATGAACTTATAAAGATCCTCGAATGCAGGGATAAGTATGAACAGAGTGTGATACCGGTTTTCTCGGGTTGATCCATCACATGTAAGGCATCAGGATGGGACTTTTGGTGTTGTGTTTTCGAAGCTAGAAGAAAGATTCAAGGAAAGGGTAGACAAGCTGCAGAATTGGAGGATTGGTTAGAGGGAAGCAGGCAGTATATCTGGCTTTGATTCTCAAGTCATTAGGTAACATTAATTTTCTCATAAAATGTTCTATGTATATCCAGTTCCTACACTTGGGAGTTACGTATTTAAAAATTGCTATTCCGTAAATGGTATAAAGTATAGATTTATGATATACTACTGATCAAACACAAAAAAGAATGAAAATTTATTAAAAATTGCTCAATTGAA